>PVKV010011392.1:0-70780 GCA_004027835.1 Alouatta palliata
AAAAAGGGGAGGGACAGCAGGGGGTGGGGAGTTGGGGAGGGATAGCATGGGGAGAAATAACAGATACAGATGATGGGGAGGAAGGCAACAAATCACACTGCCATGTGTGTACCTATGTAACAATCTTGCATGTTCTTCACATGTACCCCCAAACCTAAAATGCAATAAAAAGTATATATATTAAAAAAAAAAGAAAGAAAGAAAGAGAAAAAATAAAATAAAATAAAATAAAAATCTTAGGATTCTCTTCCTTTGCACTCCACTCCACTGTCACACTACGCCTGCTGAAGCTTCCATAAGCTCCTGCCTACATTTTACTAAGCCTCCTGCCTTCCCTTTTTTGCCTCCTGCACCCTACTTGTTCTTTACCTTACACTAAGAGTGCATTCTTCCAAGCTGAATGCTAATCTCTTAACTCCTGTCTCCCACTATTACAGGTATGTTGATAATTGATTTGGAAATGATTTTTTTGTACATGGTATAAATTTTGATATGGTTTCTTTTAAATTTTAGGACATATCAAATGTGATTGAAATGTCTAAAATAAATTATATTGAAAAGATCTGATTGGGAGATGTAGTCATCAGGCGAAGATGTAATTCACACTGATGAGTCCCCCTGTGTAGGAACAAAGCACATATTCCAATGAGGTAATATCAAACACCCCTCAGCTGGAAGTAGCAGCAGTTTAGATGAAAGATGGAAAGTAAACTGGAGAAAATCAAAAATTTGGAAAACTATGCCCAGCATGTGGCAGCTGGGGATAGGAATTGTGTCTGAAGATAAACATGGGCACTGGTGCAGTAATCTCCCCAAAATGCTCCTCACTGAACCTCTGCAGAAGACTTGCAGAATTCAAAGAAGTTTCAGAAAAAGTATCCCAAAAGGTACACCTTTAGATGGTTTCTTCCTTTCTCCCCAAACCATGTATAACAGACACAGCTTAATTTTCATAATGACCAGGGTTGCAAGAATGTGTGAACCAGGGGATAGCTGCCGGTGAAAAATAATTATTAACCTACTTTGGAAATTACATTCTCTGAACCCTACACTCTCAATGGTTAAAGTGCTACTACCAGGCAAAACATCGAACTTCCTTTAATTTGTGGAATTAACAAAACACGATTCCTGAAGGTCAACTACACCTCCTTATTAAGTATTTAAAATCTCAGAATATTTTAATGTTCTTTTATACTCACTGTCTTGAAAAATACAAAATCTTTAAAAGAATTCATCTGATGTAACTGTAACAAAAACATTTTAAAATAAGTACCAGAGAAGTATACCACATGCATAGAGCATTGAAATATTACTTTTTCTTCAAATAGTTGTACATATTTAGCAAATGATTTTCATTAAATATTTGGTGTTTTCATTCAACTTAAAATAATTATGACATATTTTAATGTCTTGCTTTTCAAACCAAAGAACTTTCTGACCTCCCAGAACACATTTGTAGATAATACTACATTGAAATTGAAATGTTGTCAATATCTGATTGTGGACACCAAAGTAATTTTTTAAAATGTATTTATTTTGCAGTAGTTTTTTTTTCACAGCACAATTGAGCAGAAGGTACAGAGATGTCCCCTATATTCCTGGCTCCCACATATGCCCAATCTCCCCAGTATCAACAACTTCTTGCATCAAAGTGGTGTCGTTATTACAATCGATGAACTTACGCTGATGCATCATTATCACTCCAAATCCACATTTACATTAGGGTTCACTCTTGATGTTTCATTTGTGGATTTTGTCAAATGTGTAATGACTTGACTTCAGCATACTGAATACTTCCACTTTCTTAAAAATCCTGTGATCCCCTTCGTCATCCCTTTCTCCTCCAAACCTCTGGCTCCACTAATTCTTGTACTATTTCTATAGTTTTGCCATTTCCAGAATGTCATAGAGCTGGGATTATATGGTATGTAGCCTTTTTGGATTGGCTTACTTCACTATACTATTTAATGTTCATCCGTATCTTTTTATCACTTAATGGCCCTTTTATTATCAGGTAATAATATCCCTTTGTCTAGATGTTTCACAGTTTACTTATCCATTTATTACTGAAGGACGTTTTCATTGCTTCCAGTTTTGACAATTATAAATAAAGCTGTTGTAAACATCTATGTACAAATTTTCATGTGGACATAAATTAACTAAACATGATTCCTGAAGGTCAACTACACCTCCTTATTATTTAAAAGCTCAGAATACATTAGTGTTCTTTTTATACTCACTGTCTTGAAAAACACAAAATCTTTGAAAGAATTCATCTGATGTAACAGTAATAAAAAGGCATTTTAAAATAAGTACCAGAGAAGTATACCACATGCATAGAGCATTGAACTGCTTTGACTTAACGACAAAGAGAAAGGTTGCTGGATTGTATGGTAAGAGTAGATTTAGTTTGTAAAAATCTGCCAAACCATCTTCCAAAGTGACTGTACCATGTTGCATTCCCACCATCAATGAATGAGTGTTCCTGTAGCTCCACATTCTTGCCAGCGTTAGGTGTTGTAAGTGGAGAAGATCTTACATGGTTTGGGTGTACCACAGTTTGTTTAATTATTCCCCTGTTGAAGGCTATTTGGACTCTTTCTAGTTTTTAGCTATTAGAAACAAAGCCCCCGTGAAAGGTTTAGATCTACATGTAAACACAAATTTTAGTTTTTCTTCAATAAATGCCCAAGAGTTCAATCCCTAAATTGGACAAAATTTATATGTTTAATTTTACAACAAACTGCCAAACTGTTTTCCAGAGCAGGTGTACCGTTTTCTCTTCCTAGCAGTAATATCTGAGTGATCTAGTTCTCTGCATCCTTACCAGCATTTTCTGCTGCTACTTCTTCTTAGTCATTCTGATCTGAATGTTATGATATCTAAAGGTGGCTTCAATTTGTTTTTCCCTGATAAATAATGACCTGAAAATCTTTTCATATGCTTACCTGCCATCTATATATCCTCCTCAGTGAAACGTCTGTTCATGTCTTTTACCATTTTAAAAATTGGATCGATTCTTTTACTGCTGAGTTTTGAGAATTCTTTATACATTTGTTATGGTCCTTCCATCAACCTCCTGTCATGCACGCCACCTCCATGCAAATGCAGTCCTTTTGAAAACAGAGAATTCTCATAGATCTGCAGGATTCAGTAAGAGTTTTTTGATCATCACATTTCCTTTCTCTTCTTTCAGTCTGAAGTTTAGAAACCGCTGATTACTGATACACAAAGTTTAAACTGTATCTTTCATAGATCTCAAATCTTCAAGTGTTGTCATTAATAGGCTAAATTTGTAGAAACTATTAGTAAATATTTCTTCTTTGGATACATTTTTTATCCTGATTAATTTGGGAAAGAGTCCTAAGTGTGTTGTATAGGCTCATGAAGAATCTGTACATATCCAGTGATATCAGAACTAAGGCAAAACTAATTTCAGTCTTATTTATGTCTGGTGAGATTCTTTACTTTCTCAAGATTCCATCTCTAGTTGCTCAGTGTTATCTTTTCATTTTCCTTGATACCTGGAGTCCTACCTGAATATATTTATTTCTTTTTCTCACTTAAAAAAAAGACATATTTGTTATTCAAAAAATGTTATGTATATTTAATTTAAAAATATAGCATATATGTTTAAACATATGCATTCATAAATTTAACTGACATTTATGTTTCTATGTATGAGTGCATATTCATGTATTTTACCTACCCTTTATTCTAAGTAATATGTTTCCATCAATTCATAACAATATCTAGTAATACTTTTTTCACCTCCCTGTCTATACACATACAAATATATTCTCAAAAATTCTCTAAGGCAAAAATAAGGACTTGTAGGAGCCTGGTGTTTGCCTCTACAGTGCTTTTTCTATGCAATTATGCCTGTACTCATATATATAAAATCTTATCTTTCCCTTTTGCACATAAATGGAATTATACATTTCTCTATACTCTTCTTTCTTTTCTTTCCTTTTCTTCTCTTTTCTTTCCTTTTTTTTTTTTTTTTTTTTTTTTTTTTTTTTTTTTTTTTTTTTTTTTTTTTTTTTTTTTTTTTTTTTTTTTTTTTTTTTTTTTTTTTTTTTTTTTTTTTTTTTTTTTTTTTTTTTTTTTTTTTCTTTTTGAGACTGAGTCTAGCTCTGTTGCCAGGCTACAGTGCAGTGGTTTAATCTCAGCTCACTGTAACCTCTGCCTCTCTGGTTCAAGCAATTCTCCTGCCTCAGCCTCTCCAATAGCTGGGATTACAGGCACGCGCCACCATGTCCAACTAATTCTTGCATTTTTAGTAGAGACGGGGTTTCACCAAGTTGGCCAGGAGGATCTCCATCTCCTGACCCTGTGATCCATCCATGTTGGCCTCCTAAAGTGCTGGGATTACAAGCATGAGCCACCATGCCCAGCCTATAATCTCTCTATTCTATAGCAAGCTCTGGAGGATAACATCTTTGCTGCTATTGGTAATTATTCAAAATATAGTTTGTCTCTCAATTACTTTAAGTTGTAGTTTATGTCCTTTAGCAAAGGTGTCAATTTTTCTACTAATTCATTTCTTATTTAGCTACTGTGCTTTTGATTGCTCTTTTAGACGGAAGTGACTATGTTTTGCTCTATTTTAGTTTGCATTTATCTAACTGTAAGAGTTGGAAACATTTTTATATGTTTTAATAGTCATTTTTATACTTTTCTGGAAGAATTTTTATCATTTTTCTCTCTGCTGGGTATATGAATCCCTTTTTCTCAATTTAAAAAGTATTTTTTAATATAATGGGGATATTAGTCCTTTGTCAGTAGAATATTTTATCCCAATTTGTCAATTGTCTTTTACTTTGTTTGACTTTGATCATGAAATATTTTTGCCATGAATTTTTAGAAATTTAATGAATATGAAATCAGCAGTTTTTATTTTAAAAAACTGCCTCAGATTTTGAGCCATATTTAGAAAGCAAGAGAGAATGAGAGCTAAGTGAAAGGGATTATAAAACAATCAGATCTCATGAGACTGATTCACTACCACGAGAACAGTATGGAGGGAACCTCTTCCGTGATTCAGTTATCTCTCACTGGATCTCTCCCACAACACGTGGGAATTATGAGTGCTACAATTCAAGATGAGATTTGGGTGGGGACACAGCCAAACAACATCAATATAGAACTTAAGTCTCATCATAAGGCAACCCATGATTAGCAACCAAAATTGAGCAACATTCTTAAAAAATGACTGGCCTGTAATTTCCAAAAGTGTTAAAGCATGGAAAAACAAGAAGAGACTGAGGAATTGTTCCTGTTTGAAGAGAACTAAAGAGACATATTAATTAAGTAAAGTGAGTACTCATGAGTTATAACAAAATTATTAGTTTAAACAAATTAATGAACAATTAGTAAAACTTGAGTGGGGCATAAAGATTAGAGGGTTAATATTAATTTATGATACTAATTCTTTTTATTTTATAAAAAGCTGTAGGAGAATATTCTTGTTTTTAAAGAAGCTTTTTATTTTATCATAGCTGTAGGAGGATATTCTTGTTTGTAAAAAATATACAATAAAGTGTTTGAGGATAATGGGGAATCAGGTCATTATCACATACTAAGACAGTTCAGGAAAACATGTTCTTTGACTGGAATTACAACTTTTATGTAAGTTTTTTATTATTTTAAAAATTCTGAAGTTAAATAATTAAACTGATATCTAAACACAAAAACCACAAGTGAGATCACAGAAGTATGGTCCTGAGTTTGTAAGTAAGAGAGAGTGCAGCAGGTTCCAAATGGTTCAATATCCCATAACAGGAATAATTAGCATGCATAAGTAATAAAGTTTATGCATCCACTATGCCTTACTTGCTCTGCCGGAGACACTGATGCTTGGAAGAAAATCCCAGGTTTAGAAGAAAGTGAAGCTCCTCCTGACTGGGTGCTATATTAAGCTGATTTGAGTCTCTGACAATCATGATAACCTGAAGTTTGATTGATCTCCATGGACCCTGCTGCTGTCAAAATGGGTAAGAGACCACCAAAATATTTTACTCAAACAAGAAGTCATCAGAGATAATGTCTGCAAATGCTCACTCTGGCAATAGGTGAGGCTGAATAAATATTTGACATTATAATATCATCCTGCCTTTGCTGGGTTGATCAATTATACTTTGCAAAATTTTGTATGTAGTAAAAATATAAATATATGCAGTAATATATCACAAGCATTTCCATTATCCTGGTGACTTTAACACATGTGGATTCGTGTTTATAGTTTCTCAATACATAGAGGCAGTCAGGATCTATGTCATCTACTCAAACAGAAAACAAAAAGCTTTATCACATTTTAATTTTCCTTCTCCTGCACATTTCTCAACAGAAAATTAATATATTTTCATATTCTCATGAGGATATTAATTATTGCTTTTGTTTCTTTTGTGTGTTCAACTAAATCTGTTTATTTGGATGTTATCCTGATTAATGATGTATTTTAATGTATTTCTAACATTGTAATTTTTGCTTTGTGTATGCCCACTCTTTCATGGTGAAATAATTACCCTTACTTTCTAGGTTCTTTGTCAAAAATTATTGAGCCAACTAAAATCAATGCTGTTGTTGTTTTTTTTTTCCACTACTGATTTTATGTCACATCTATTTGTATTTCCACGTTTTCTATTTTGTAATAACTTTTTTTATTAAACATAACAGAGAATTTCTAGATGCAAAAATAGTTTTTAAATATCCTAAAATTATCTTTATTTCAGTGCTTGCTTAAATGTGTACAATGATAGATCCGAAATCATTTTACTTTAGAACACTGAATGTTTCTATATTATATATAATGTGTCTTCTGTAATTTTTTCTAATTTTCTAAATATGTCTAATAAGACATAATAAGATTTTATTGGATTTACTTACTTTTTTTCTATGTTAATTATAGCATCAACTTGTCTAATTTCATAATAAATCATTTTGATATCTTAAATGGTATAGTATCATATTTATTAATTAATTTAGGGAGAAGATATCTCAATAATATTGAATTATCCTATCCAAGAACAGGGGTTATCCTTTCATTTGTTGAAGCCTATCTGTACATCTTTCAAAATATTTTCAAGATGTTATAATAAGTTTACAAAAAACTTTCTTGAGATAATTGCTAAGTATTTAATATTTTATGGTATGTTCCTTCCATACCCAGTTTTTTGAGGATTTTTCTTACAAAGCAATGTTGAATTTAATCAAATGATTTTTCAGCATCAATTGAAATGATCATATGGTTTTGGTCCTTCATTCTGTTAATATGATGTATTATAATGATTGATTTGTATATGTTGAAAATGCAAGGCATTTGTGCTTATTGCAAAAAGTGTTCTCTAATTTATTATTTTGTGTTCTGTATATGTCATTTTAATTTTTTATTTCAATTTTTGTTGATACATAGTAAGTCTATCTCTTTATGATATACATGTGTTGTTTTAATACAGGAATGCAATGTATAATTATCATAACATGTAACATAGGGTATCTACCACTCAAGCATTTATCCATTGTGTTCCAAACAATCCAGTTATACTGTTAGTTATTTTAAAATGTACAATTAAATTATTATTGAGTATAGTCACCCTGTTGTGCTAACAAACACTAGGACTTATTCATTCCTCTATTCTTTTTTTAAAGCATTAACTATTCCTACTACCACCACCCCACCCCTCCAACCTCCAGCCCACACTACCCTTCCCAGCCCCTGGTAACTATACATCTACTCTTATCTCCATGAGTTCAGTTATTTTGACTTTTTAGATCCCACAAATAAGTGAGAGCATGTGATGCTTTACTTTCTGTGCCTGACTTATTTCACTTAGCATAGTGACCTTCGGTTCCATCCATGTTGCAAATGACAGGATTTCATTTGTTTTTATGGCTTAATAGTACTCCATTGTGTATAAGTAACATATTTTCTTTATCCATTCTTCTGTTATAGTCACTTAGATTGTGTCCAGATTTTGCTATTGCAAACAGTACTGCAACAAACAGCAGTACAGCTATCTCTTCAATATACTGATTTACTTTATTTTGGGTATATAGCCAAATAAAGCATATACATATACTAATTTCCTTTATTTTGGCTGTATACCTTTATTTTGGGTATATAGCCAAAATAAAGGTAATAGAGATAGCTGCACTGCTATCTCTCTGTGATTGCTGAATCATATAGTAATTCTATTTTTAGTTTTTCTAGGAATCTCCAAACTGTTCCTCATGGTGGTAGTACTAATTTATACTCTGACCAACAGCGTAAAAGGATTCCCTTTTTACCACATCCTCCCCAGCATTTGTTATTGCAGATCTTTTGGATATAAGCTATTTTAAGTGGGATAATAGCTCATTGTAGTTTTTATTTGCATTCCTCTGACGATCAGTGAGGTTGAGCAGGCTTTCATATGCCTATTTGCCAATTGCATGTCTTCTTTTGAAAAATGTCTATTCAAATCATTTTAATAAGATTATTAGATTTTTTTCTATAGAGTTGTTTAGCTTTGTATATATTCTGGTAGTTAATAACCAGAATATACCATTGTCAGATGGGTAGTTTTCAAATATTTTCTCCCATTTTGTGGGTTGTCTCTTCACTTTGTTGATTGTTTTCTTTGCTTGTGCAGAAGCTTTTTAACTTGATGTTGATAGATGTAGGAGACAAGTAAGGGAAGATCTGCAGAGAATCTCTGACCCATTCCACAGTGCTTGCATCAGTTGCTTTTGTACAGATGAGGGAACCTACCCAGGACCTTGTCGGGAGATGCCCACAACAGACTGGGGGCCTGCCTGTGCACTGGGAGAATGTCATGGAGCTACCGGAAATACACTCCTTATGCAATGGGGAGGACCCTGGCCTTTTCAGCTGATGTGTGTGGTGACCTGGTACTCAATCTGTGAGGTGGGAGCTTGTTGACTTTTGCTGAGAGTTTCTTTGAATAAATTCTGCTCTCCTCACATTTCAGTGTGTCCACATGTCTAATTTTCCTGATCATGTGACAAGAACCTGGATTTTAGCTGAACTAAGGGACAAAAAAATCCTGCATCAATGTGATCCATTTGTTCATTTTTCCTTTTGTTGCCTTTGCTTGCCTTTCTGTGTCTGGCTTGTTTCACTTAGCATAATGATTTTCAATTCCATCCATGTCGCAAATGACAGGATTTCATTTGCTTTTATGGCTGACTAGTTACTCTATTACATAAGTATCACATTTACTTAAACACTCAAGAAATTTTTGCCCTGATTAATGTCCTGGGAATTTTCCCCAATGTTTTGTTGTAGTAATTTAATAGTTTGAAGTCTTAGATTTAAGTCTTTAGTCCATTTAGATTTTATTTTTGTACATGGTAATTACTGAGACAGGGCTCTACTTTCATTCTTCTGCATATGAATATCCAGTTTTCTTAGCACCATTTATTGAAAAGATTCTCTTTTCCTCAATGAATACTTTTGAAACCTTTGTCAAAAATGAGTTCACTGTTGGTGTGTGGATTTGTTTCTGGGTTCTCTCTTCTGTTCCACTGGTCTATGTGTCTATTTCTATGCCAATACTATGCTGTTTTGGTCATTATAGCTTTGTAGTATATCTGAAGTCAGGTAATGGGACTCCTCCAGTTTTACTTTTTTGGCTTAGGATAGCTTTAGATATTTTGAATTTGGGGATTATTTTTTCTACTGCTGTGAAAATTGTCATTGATATCTTGATAGGGATTGCATTGAATCTGTAGCTTGCTTTGGGTAGTATGGACATTTTAACCAGATTGATTCTTCCAATCCATAAACATGGAAGAATATATTTCCATTTCTTTGAGTCTTCTTCAATTTTGTTGATTACTGCTTTATAATTTAAATTATAGAGAACTTTCAATTTATCTTGGAATTAGGTTAATTCCATGACATTTAATTTTATTTGTGGCTACCGTAAACGAGATTAATTTTTTATTTCTTTTTCAGATTGTTCACTGTTGACATATAGAAATACTACTGTTTCCTATATGTTGATTTTGTATTTTGCTACTTTACTGAATTTATATATCAGTTCTAACAGTTTTTGATGTGTCTTTAGTTTATCCAAATATTAGGTCATATCACCTGCTAACAAGGAGAATTTGAATTCTTGCTTTCTAATTTGGATGCAATTTGTTTCTTTCTCTTATTTGATTGCTCTAGCTGGGCCTTCCAAACTCTGTTGAGTAACAGTGGTGAAATTAGGCATCCTTGTCCAGATCTTAGAGGATAGGCTTTCTGTTTTTTTCTTGTTCAGTATTACACCAGCTTTTGGTCTGTCATATCTGTATTTTATTTTGTTGAGGTATGTTTCTTCTATACCCAGTTTTTTTGAGGATCCTTATTATAAAGAGATATTGAATTTAATCAAACGCCTTTTCAGCATCAGTTGAAATGATCATATATTTTTTGTCCTTCATTCTGTTGATATGATGTATCACAATGATTGATTTATATATGTTGAACCATCTTTGCATCCCAGAGAGAAATTCCACTGGGTCATGATGAGTAATCTTCTTGATACATTGTTGAATTTGGTTTGCTGGTATTTCGTTGATGATTTTTGCATCAAAATCCATCAGAAATACTGTGTAGTAGTTTTCTTTCTTTCTTCTTCTTTTTTCTTTTTTGATCTTCTAATACTAGCCTTCTAGAATGAGTTTGTAGGCATCCCCTCTTCCTCTGTTTTTTGAAACAATTTAAGTAAGATTGGTATTTGTTCTTCCTTAAATGTTTCCTATAAGTCAGCAGTTGAAGTCACTGGGTCCCAGACTTTATTTTACTGGGAGAATTTTTATTATGGCTTTGATCTTGTTATATGTTATTGGTCTGTTCAGGTTTTAAATTTCTGTATTCTTCAATCTTGTCAGGTTATATGTATCCAGGAATTTCTTCATTTCTTCTAGAGTTTCCAATTTATTGGCATGAAGTTTCTCATAGTAGCAACTAATGATTCTTTGGATTTCTGCAGTATTACTTGTAATACTAATTGTAATTACTAGTTGTAATGTATCCTTTTTCATCTGTAATTTTTATTTATTTGGGTTTTCTCTCTGTATTTCTTAATTGGTCTAGCTAAAGTTTTCCCAGTTTCTTTTATCTTTTCAAAATGCCAAGTTTGTATCTTTGTATTTCATTAATCTTTTGTATTGCTTTCTTCATTTCAAATGTATTTATTCTCTGATCTGTATTATTTATTTTCTTCTAATATGGGGTTTAGTTTGCTCTTGCTTTGCTAGTTCATTAAGATGCAACACTAGGTTGTTTATTTGAAGTTTTTTTGTCTTTCTTCTTTTTTTTTTTTTTTTACGTAGCCACTTATAGCTATAAACTTCCCTGTTAGTACTGCTTTCACTGTATCCCATAGGTTTTGGTATGTTGTGTTCCAATTTTTGTTTCAATAAATTTTTCCATTTTCTTCTTAATTTTGTTATTAACCTACTGGTAATTAAAGAGCATCTTGTTAAGTTTTCATGTGTTTGTTTAGTTTCCCAAATTCCTCTTGATATTGTTTCATAGTTTTATGCCATTGTGGTCAGAGAAGATGCTTGATGTTATTTCAGATTTTTTTGGCAAGTTTTAAGGCATTTAGTGAACTAAAATATAGTCTACCTTTGAGAATGATCCATGTGCTGAGGAAAATAGTATGTGTTCTTCCACCATTAGTTGAAATGTTTTGTAAATATCTATTAGGTCCATTTGGCCTATAGTGCAGAGTAAGTCCAATGTTTCTTTGTTGATTTTGTCTGGAAGATCTGTCCAATGCTGAAAGTAAGATATTGAAGTCTCCAGCTATTATTGTATCAAGGCTGATCTCTCTCTCTAGCTCTAACAATATTTGCTTCTGTATCTGGGTGATCTAGTGTTGGGTACAATTACATGTAAGATTGTTAAATCCTTTTGCTGAATTAACCCCTTTATTGTTATATAGTGCCCTTCTTCATTTCTTCTTACAGATTTTGTCTTGAAATCAATTTTGTCTAATATAAGTATAGCTACTCCTGCTGTTCTTTGTTTTTCATTGGCATAGAATATCTTTTCCATCCCTTTGTTTTTAATTTATGTGTATCTTTACAAGTAAAGAGTATTTCCTTTTTTTTTTTTTTTTTTTTTTTTTTTTTTTTTTTTTTTTTTTTTTTTTTTTTTTTTTTTTTATTTTAAGATTTTTTTTTTTTTTTTTTTTTTTTTTTTTTTTTGAGATGGAGTTTTGCTCTGTCGCCCAGGGTGGAGTGCAGTGGTACAATCCCTACTCACTGCAACTTCTGCCTCCCAGTTTCAAGTGATTTTTCTGCCTCAGCCTCCCAAGTAGCTGTGATCACAGGCATGCGCCACCATGCCTGGCTAATTTTGTATTTTTAGTAGAAATGGGGTTTCACCTTGTTGACCATAGTTGGTCTTGAACTCCTGACCTCAGGTGATCCACTCATCTCAACCTCCTGAAGAACTGGGATTACAGGCATGAGCCACCTCACTCAGCCTAAAGTGTGTTTCTTACAGGAAACAGTTCATTGGGTCATTTTTTAAAAATGCTGTCAGCCACTCTATGCCTTTTTATTGAAAAATTAAATCCATTTACATTCAATGTTATATTGTTAAGTAAGGGCTTACTTCTGCCATGTTGTTATTTGTTGTCTTCTTGTTTTTTGGGCTCTTCTTCCTTCTTTGTTTCTTGCCTTCCTTTTAGTGAAGGTGACTTTCTCTGGTGGTGTGATTTAGTTTCTTGCTTTTAAATTTTTTTGTGTCTGTTGTATGTGTTTTGGTTTGAGGTTACCATGAGCCTGTGGGTTGAGGCTACCCTAACCTTTTTGCACTTGAATATTTATAACTTTCTCTAGGCATGGAAAATTCTCTGTTATTATCCTTTGAACCTTCTACTCCATCTCTTTTTCTACCTCCATCTCTTTTTCTACCTTATAAAGGCTAATAACTTAGATTTGCCCTTTTGAGGCTATTTTCTAGATCCTGTAGGTGTGTTTTATTGATTTTATTCTTATCTTTTCCTTCTCTGACTGTGTATCTTCAAATAGCCTGTCTTTTTAGGCTCACTAATTCTTTCTTCTGCTTGATGAATTCTGCTATTAAAAGATTCTGATGCATTCTTCAGTATGTCAGTTGCATTTTTCAGCATGAATACCTGCTTGATATTTTTAATTTCAATGTCTTTGTTAAATTTGTCTGATAGAATTCTGACTTTCTTCTCTGTGTTATCTTGAATTTTTTTGATTTTCCTCAAAACAGTGTTTTTAAAATTCTCTATCTGAAAGGTGACATATCTCTGCTTCTCCAGGATTAGTTCTTGGTACCTTATTCAGTTCAATTGCTGAGGTCATGTTTTCCTGAATAGTCTTTATGTTTGTTGATATTCATCTGTGCCTATGAATTGAGAAGTGAGGTATTTATTATTGTCTTTTCAGTTTGGGCTTATTTGTACCTGTCCTTCTTGGGAAGGTTTTCCAGATATTTGACATGATTTGGGTATTGTGATTTAAGTTATATCTGCTTTAGGGGGCACCCAAGCCCAGTAATTCTGGATTCTTGCAGACTCATAGAGGCACCTTCTTGAGGGTTGTGTTAAAGATCTGGAAGAATACTCTAGATTGCCAGGCAGAGACTCTTGTTCTCTTTTCTTATTCTTATTTTTTTCCCAAACCAGTGGAGTTTCTCCCTCTGTTCTTAGCCACCTATAGCTGCAGTGGAGTGACACAAGCATTTCTGTGGACACCACAATTTGAACCGTGCTGCGTCAGACCTGAAGTCTCCACAGCACTGTGTTTTACCCCTAGCCTGCTTTGACAACTCCCTGGCTGTCACCTGTATTTGCTGTAGGCCCTAGGGCTCTGCAGTCAGTAGCTGGTGAAGCCATCCAGGCCTGTGTACTTCTTTTCAGGGCAGTGTGAACCCCCAGGATCTGACCATATCCAGAGGTGTCATCTGGAAGCCAGGGACTAAAGTCATAAACCTAAAAAGTCTACCTGGTGTTCTATTGTACTGCAGCTGACCTGGCACTCACAGCATAGGTGCAATCCTTCTCATCCTTCTCTGCTGTTTTGAAGGCAGAGGAGACTCACCCTGTGGCCATCACCACCACAGGCCCATGAGGAGTACTACCAGTCTCCCACCAATATTCTGTTAAGACTAAATGGCTCTTCAGTGAGCTTGTGGTGAATACTGCCTGGGCTGGGTCTCACCTTTCAGGTTTGTGGGCTCCTATCTGGCTCAGGGCAGGGACAGAAATGCCATTAAAGAGCCAAATCCTGGAAATGGGGATCCCAAGAACCCACTTAATGCTTTACGACCCTATGGCCAAGATGGTATCCAAGGTACGAGACAGAGTCCTCTTTACTTTTCCCTTCACTTTTCTCAAGTGGAAGGAATCTTGCCTCATTGACATCACAGCTGGGAATTTGCTGAGTCTTATGTGAAGCCAGCAAGTCCTAGAGTCTCATCCAAAGCCCTTGAGGTATTAGGTGGGTATTGCTGCTAGTGATTTAGGGCTCAAGGGGTCTTCAGTTAGCTGGTGATGAATTGTGCCAGAACTGGGTCTTTGTCTTCAAGGCAGCAGGTTCTTTTCCAGTCCAGACTGTGTCCTGAAATGTTGCCTAGGAACTAGGGCTTGGACAGGGGGCCTCAAGACTTTGACTGGTGCCCTGTCTTTGCTGTGGCTTAGCTGGTATGCAAGATGCAAGACGAAATCCTCCCCACTCTCTCCTCTCATCTTCTCAAGAGGAAATATCAGCTGTGAAGCCTGGGACTATGAAAGGAGTAAAGCCAACATTCCTTTAGCTGCTCCAGCTGGTATCTCAGTAAGTTGTGTGCCTTTCCAGTTTACCGGCTCTGGGCCTAGTTTAGCACTAGTACTTGCCTAGGAGTTGCAGTCTTGTGGCCTAGACTGTCTTCCAAGTTAACTTAGAACTCCAGAGCACTTTAGACAATAGTGGGGAGGCTTGGTGTAACTGAAGCTTAGACTACTGTGATGGCTATTCCCCTCTGGCTAGGGATGATTTATATTCTTCCTTATGGCATCAGCTAAGTTTGGTCTAGTTTTGTTTTCTGCGATAACAGGAAAGTCCTGAGTTCAATGCTTCATATTTGCTGTGCTCTTCCTCTCCCCATGCTGCTGGAGTATGAGAAGGGGTAGCTAGCATTGGCAATTCAAGACTTTTTTTTTTCCTACCTGTAAATGCCCATTTCAGTGATATAAAATTAAAACCAGGTACTGTGAGCGTTTACCTGGTTTTTGGTTCTAATGAGGTACTATTTGTGTGTAGACAGTTGTTAAATTGCTGTGCTTGCCAGGGGAACAATCAGTGGGGAGACTTCTACTCCTCCATCTTGCTCCACCCTTCCTCCCATGAATGTCATTTTGAAAGAGATATATTAAGATATACTTTATATAACAAAAAATTTCCCTTTAACATGCGTAATTCAGTGTTTTTTGTATATTGACAGACATATGTGACTACTGTCACAATTTTAAAACGTTTTCCTCATCTCCAGAAAAAACTTACATTTTTAAACTATTTCCCCTAACCCTTACATCTCCCACTCAGCTCTAAGAAATTATTAATCTACTTTCTGTTTTTATAAATTTCTTCAATGTGAACTTTCAAATTAATAAAATCATACATGTGAATTTTTGTAACTGTATACTTTCTCTTAACATGATGCTTTCAAAATGCATTTGTGTTATAGCATGTATCAGTATTTCATTTTATGGCCAAATAAGATTCCATTGTATAGATATACCATGGTTTGTTTATCCATTTTCCAGTGATGAACAGTTGAATTTTTTCCACTTTTATGCTATCATGAATTATATTACTTTAAATATTTCTTGACAAGTTTTTGTGTGGACATATATGTTCAGTTATCTTGGCCATTGTGTATTTTCTTTGGAAAAATTATATTAAGAGCTTTTGTGTACTTTTAAATTAGTTTATTTTTATTTTTATCATTGAGTTGTGAATATTCTTTATGTATTCTAGAAACAAGTCCTTCATCAGATACATAATTGCAAAGATATTTTATTCTGTGAGTTGCCCTCCCACTTTGTTTTTTTGTTTTGTTTTGTTCTGTTTTGTTCAGAGACAGGTTCTTGCTCTGTCACCCAGGCTGGAATGCAGTGACTGGATCATGGCCCACTGCAGCCTTGAACTCCTGGCATCAACCAGTCCTCCCACATCAGACACCTGAGTCACTTGGATTTCGGGCATGAGAAACGGTGCTCATCTCTCTTTTCACTGTCTTGATGGTGCCCTTTGAAGGACAGAAATTTTTAATTTTTAAAAAACACAATTAGATATTTAAACTATCTTGAGTTAATTTTTGTATATGGCATAAGGTATGCTGTATATATATATATGTTTTTGCATGTAAGCATCCAGTTGTCCTAGCACTATTTTTGAAAAAAATAAAAGAGATTTCTTATGATCTTGACTTATATTTATATGAATATGGTTTATAATATGTACATATATTAATAAATTAAATACAAACTAATTAGTTTATGTTTTCTATTTGTTTCTGTGGAGAACCCTGAATAAAACAAGTTCTATTTCAAGTTTTTTGTGGTTTTATCATGAAAAAGTAAGGGTGTTGGATTTTGTTAGACATTGTTTTCTTTGCCTATTGATATTATCATGCAATTTTGGGTTTTAGTCTGTTCATAAGATGTATTACATTAATTGATTTTCAGATGTTATACCAAGCTTGCATCCCTGGGTTGAATCCTACTTGTCTGTGTTCTAGGGTTCTTTTTATATGTTACTGGATTTGTTTTGGTAGTGCTTTGTGTTTGTTTTAAGGATTTTTTGCATTGGCCTATAGTTTGCTTTTCTTATATAATGCATATGATGACTTTGTCTGGTTTTGGTATGAGATTAATTTTGGCCTTATAGAATGAAGTGAGAAGTGTCTTCTTCAATACTTCTGGAAGAGCTGGTAAAGAATTAGTATTAAATTCTTTCTGAATTTTTGGTAAAATTAAGCAATGAAGGCTTTTGTGTTTGAAATTTTATCCATAGATAGTCATTGGATCACTGATTCAATTTCTTATTTTGTAATAGGTCTATTCAGGTTGTCTACTTGAATCAATTTGGGTAGAGTGTGTCTTTTAAAAATCATTTCATCTAAGTTATCTAATGTGTTGGTGTACAGTTGTTCATACCATTTATAATCTTTGCTACTTCTAAGAAATCTGTAGTACTATCTCCTCTTTCATTTTTTATTGTATTAATTTGCATCATCTATCTTGCTTTCCTTGATCACATTGGTAAAGGCTTGTAAATTTGGTCAACCTTTTCTAAAAATCACCTTTTGGTTTTATATATTTTATTTATTCTCTAGTTCATTAATATCCATCCTAATGTTTATTAATTTTCTTCATTCTGCTTAAGGTTTAGTTTGCCATCTTTTACTACTGCCTAAGGTGGAAAGTTAGCTCATTGATTTGAGATTTTTTTTTAACTCTTTTTAACCGTTTAAGGCTATTGCAGCTATACACTTAATCCTCAGCACTGCTTTAGCAATGTCCCATAAATTTTGATGTCACATCTTTTTACTCTTTTCAATTTTTTTTATTTTTCCTTTTGATTTTTTCTTTTCTTTTGTTTTTGAGATGTAGTTTTGCACTGTCACCCAGACCATGATCTCTGTTCACATCAACCTCTACCTCCCCGGTTCAAGAAATTTTCCTGCCTTGGCCTCCCGAGTAGCTGGGATTACAGGTGCCTACCACCACGCCCAGCTAGTTTTCTGTATTTTTAGTAGAGATGGGGTTTCAGTATGTTGGCCAGGCTGGTCTTGAACTCCTGACCTTATGTTCCACCCACTCTGGCCTCCCAAAGTGCTGGGATTACAGGTGTGAGCCACCATGCCCAGCCTTGATTTTGTTTTTTGATCTGTTGTTTATCCAGGAGTGTTTTTTTAATTCCCACATATTTGTGAACTTCCCAGATTTGTCTTTCTATTGATTTCTAACTTTATGCTGTTGTAGTTGAAGCACTTGTTTGAACTATTTCAATTCTTTAAATTTGTTAAGATTTGTTTTATGTCCTAGCATATGATCTATTATAAAGAATGTTCTCTGTGTGTTCAGGGGAAGAATTTATATTCTGTTGTTCATTTAGGATGGAGTGTTCTTTTGATGTCTATTAGGTCTGGATAGTTTATAGTGTTGCTTAAGTCTATTTTGTTGTTAATCTCCTGTCTAGTTGTTTCTTTATCACTGAAAATAGAATATTGATGCATCAACCTAATATTGTTAAATTGTGTGTTTCTTCCTTCATTTCTGTCTTTGCTGCATATATTTTGGTGTTATGTTATTGATTGCATACATATTTATAGTTATTATATTTTCCTAATGAATTAAACTTTTGTTATAAAATATTTCTCTGTATGTCAAGTAAATATTTTTTTTGTTCAAGTTTCCTTTATCTGATGTTAGTATAGCTAATCTACATATTCCGTGGTTGTTTAATCCACATTATCTGTGATTGTTTTTTCTGCTTGTTTATTCACATTTAATGCTACTATTGATATAGTTGAATTTGCATCCCTCATTTGTCTTTTTTGTTTTCCATATGTCTATGTCTGGTTTTCTTATTTTCTTCATTTACTGCTTTCTTTTTCATTGAGTAAATATTTTATAACATAACATTTTATTTTATTAGTAAATTTTTCATAGTATTTTAAAGTTATTTTGTTGGAGGGCTCTCTAGGGTTTACCATATGCTTATCAAAATTAGCTTCAGATTCATGCTATCCTAATTTCAGAAATATATAGGAACATTGTTTCTATGTAGCTCCATTTCTTTTTACTCTCCTTTTGGGGTACTACTTAATACATCTATTAATTTTACAAACCAAACAATTCATTTTCATAATTATTATATTATCACTTGTCATTATTACATTAGCCCATTATGACTTTGCTCTAGCCACCTTCTTTGTGCTATTATTCACAAATGTATTACATATATATTACATTTGTATGTGTTCTGAGCCTAAAAATGCATTATAAACATATGAGTCTATTCAATTGCCTATTGTTAGTTAATAAAAGAAAAGGATCTTTATTAATAGTATATATTATAGTTATATTTATATAATAGTATATAATAGAGTTATCTGTATTAAAGTTATATATTATAGTTATGTAATGACCTTTATCAGTGCTTTGTCTATTTATATAAATTCAAGTGACCATTTGTAGTTACTTGCTTTCAACCTGAAGAACTTCTTTTACTACTTTTTGTTGTAAGGTACATCTACTAGCAATGTATTCTCTCAGTTTTATTTAAGAACACCTTTAGCTAGCAATATTTTTGAACAATAGTTTGGCTTGATATAGGATTCTTGATAGGTACTTCTTTCTTTGAGAATTTTGAATAGGTTATCTCATCTCTTTGGGCAGCCACTGTTTTTATTGAGAAGACAGCCATTAGTTTTATTGGGGATCTCTTTTAAGAAACATTTTCTCTTGTTTTAGATTGCTTTCTCTAAAACTTTGAGTATTTTACTATGGTGTGTCTGTGGGACTCTATGTGCTTATCCCACTTGGAGTGTGTTGAAATACCTAAAGTTGTTTATATTATTTCTATATGTGATTTATGTTATTTATTAATATCTAAATTTATTGTTTTTCAAAAAATCAGGGAAGTTTTCAGCTAGCGTTTCTTTGAATAACTTTTTTTTCTTTCTAGTCCTCTTATATTCATATTATGTATATGTTGGTGTGCTTAATGTTGTCCATATTTCCCATATTTCTCTGAGGCTGTCTTTATTTTCTTCATTATTTTTTCTCTTTGTTCTTCAACTCACATAACCTTTATTGATCTATCTTCAAGTTTGGTAATTTTTACTTTTGCTAATTCTTATCTATTGTTGAGCCACTCTAATGTATTTAGAATTTCAGTTACTGTACATTTTCTTTCTGAGGGATTATTTATTCTTGTGTATTTTTAAATTTTTTTAAATTATAAATTGATGAAATATAGTTGTATATTTTTCTGGGGTAAAAAATTCTGATTTATGAATACAGCATGGCATAGTTACATCAAGATATTTAAAATATCCATTTCTTTTAAATACATATTTTTTATGGTAAAAACATTTAAAATTTATTCTCTTAGATATTTTGAAATGTACAATACATCATTATTTACTATACTCATCATACTGTATAATAGATCTTGGAGTGAAAAATAATAATAAAATTGATTCCCTCTGTTTAACTGAGAGCTTATACACTTATACACATCATTTCCATACCCCTGGCCTCTGGTTATCACAATTCTATTCTCTCCTTCTTTTAGTTTGATGCTTCAGATTCCACATATCAGTGAGAACATGCATTATTTGTCTTTCTGTGTCTGTCTTATTTCATTTAGCACAATATTCTCCAATTCCATCAAGGTTGTCACAAAAGACATTTCTTTCTTTCCTAGGGCTAAATAATATCTCATAGTGCATCTTTATCTTCTTTTCTTTATCCATTGATGGACCCTTCAGTTGATTCCATAACTTGGCTGCTGTGATTTTCAGTATATATTTATGTGTGTGCTTATGGATACGGTGTAGTGAACATGGGAGTGCAGATTAATCTTTGACAAACTGATTTTAAATTTGGGAGGTAAATATCCAGAGGCGGGATTGATGAATCATATGGTAATTCTGTTTTTCATTTTATGAGCAAACTCTATACTGTTTACTGTTTTTCACAACGGCTGCACTAATTTACATTTCCACCAACAGTGTACAAGGGCTTCCTTTATTCCACATCCTTGCTAATACATGCTAACATTTGTCTTTTTGATAATAGCCATTCTGACAGGTGTGATGTGATGCCTCACTGTGGTTTTAATTTGTATTTTCCTAGGGCTTGTGAAGTTAAGCAGTTTTTTTCATGTATTTGGTTGTCATTTTTATGTCTTCTTTTAACATATTTATTTAGATCCCTTGCCTATTTTTTAATTGGATTATTTATTTTCTTTCATTAGAGTTGTTTGATTGCTTATGTATTGTATTTTTCTATCTCTTTAGTGAAATTCTCTATTTGATATGACATTGTAATTATACCTTCCTTTACTTCTTTAATCAAGATTTCCTTTACTTCTGTGAACATAATTATAATGGGAACTTTGAAATCTTTTCCTTTTAAATCCAAAATCTGAATGCTCTCACAAGCAATATCTGTTATTTTACTATCTGCATGTCTGATAATATTTTCTTGGACATTGAACATTTTAAATAACATATTGTAGCATCTTTGGGTATATTACCCCTACCCCAAGCTGGTCTTGTTATTAGTTTTCTAATTTTTTAGTGAGTACCAAATTATTTTAGTAAAACTAATTCCCTTGCACAGTGTTAAGTCTCTGATGTTGCTCCTCAAAAATATACAGTTTTGACTATACCCACGATTACTCTGTGATAACTATGGTAGAGCTCTCTCTTCCACTGTTTTCTTAGTCATATCCAGCTGTTAAACTGTACTCGTTATGGGCCAGTTGCTCTATTATTTACAACATTGTCCTGGAGCAAAAATTTCTGTATGAACTAGCCTATTCAAATTGGATGCTCTTTCCAAGGAATTATTTCTGAGTCAGTGTTTGATATTTCATTCTTACTTCAGAAGAGCTCTTCTAGCTGTCTAATTTTTTGCAAACTACCTCACCTGCAGTCTAGGCTGCATCTTTATTAGATCCACAAATTTTATCCCAGTTTTCTTCACCATAACCTTTACTGTTTTGAGAAATTTCTTAGATTTAAACTTTTCCACACTCCATTGCAAATGAAATATGGTATTTTAAAAATAAATTAGAAACTATCTGTTTTACTGCTTCTTTCTCTGTCCACCCCAGCCAAAATATCTGAACCAGGGCTTTGTAGCAGGGAGTGGGAGTAGAGACAATGCAAGCTTCCTTTTGAGTCACACCTGCTTATAGTACCTGCACATTTAGCAACAGGATCCTTTTGGTTTGCTTTTTCAAAGATGGAACCACTGTCTCCAGAGCTAAGAGAAGGCCATTGTGTTCCTAGTATTTTCTGTGAGCCAAGCCCAAGGCAGAGCTTCTGTTCCATAAGTATGAGCTGGGCAGAAGTGGGCCACAATCTCTTCACTACACTCACCAAGGACTTAGTTCCAGCAATAGAAAACTAGGGGCAAGATGAAAAATGTGAAGTCCTACCTCTAGTAAGAAAAACTTTTGGCCAAGAGCTGAGGGTAGAAGGAGACCTGTTTTTTGGGTTGCGGCAGTCTAGGGTTGATTCTCTCCCTCAATTAGCTGGAATGGGGGAGAGAAGAAGAGCATGGGGGAGAGAAGCAGAGGATATAGGAAAGGAGAGGGCAGATCCTCACATATTCTGCCAAATTTTCATACAGTATCTTGAATATATGTTTGTTCACTTGTCGTTGACCCTTAGGACTATTTCAAGTGACTTCATTTATTTTGAGACAGAGCAGAGACTCCTTCTTAGGGGCCTGTACTCCTGCCCCAAGGCAGAGAAAGAAAGGAAAATCTTCAGTATCTTCGAGTGAAACTCCAGGCACCTAGCTAGCCATGATAGGTAAATAAATGACTTGATAAGGAAGAGGTCAGTAGTAGCCTAAAACAATAGCAAAGTTGGAGTCAGTAGATGTGCTAATGATGACATCTTAACATACCTCTGAGATGTTTCTCAGAAAGCTGGACTCCTACTGAATGGATCTGTCAACAAACAAACTTCAGATAAGAAAGGAGTACTGAACTCTGAACTATTCTTTGCTCTGAATTTCTTCCTGAGAGCCCTAGAGAGAGTCACACCCATGAGCCATAGCCGATTCTAAATGTTTAAACCATGTTTCTCTTCTAAATCATGTTTCTCTTCCTTTACCAATTGCAAATAAGAAAATGTTTGAATCTACTTATAACCTATAAGCTCCTGCTGAAAGCTATCCTACATTTTTAGGCCCAAATCAATTTGTAATCTCCATGTATTGATTTATCATTTTGTCTGTAACTTTTGCTTTCCTGAAATTTACTCCTGCATTTGAAAACCTTTACCTGCACACCACTGGGGAGGTCAGAATTTGAGCATTAGCTGCCTGGTCCTCCTTGCTTGGTGCCTTATGAATAAGCATGTCCTTCCTACTCTGCAAATTCTCACTGTGGGTATCTGGTCTTACTTTGCCAGGAGAGTGCACACCAGTTCAGTTCTGTAACAATCATGCAGGAAGATGATATATGGTCATTGATTTTTACTGTGTTTTCTTTGTTTTGTTTTTTGACATGGGGTCTCATTCTGTCATCCAGGTTTGAATTCAGTAGTACAATCTCAGCTAACTGCAACCTCTACCTCCCAGGCTCAAGTGATCCTCCCACGTAGCTGGAACCACAGTTGTGGCACCACTACACTCAGCTAATTTTTTTTTGGTAGAGACAAGGTTTTGTGATGTTGCCCAGTCTGGTCTTAAACTTCTGAGCACAGTCAATCCTTTGCCTTGGCCTCCCAAAGTGTTGTATTTTCATATCTTGTCATTTTACATCATCCTTTTATCATTTAATATTTTTTAATTGATGTAGTGTTTCCCAAGAAGATAATTATACTCTTGTGAAAGAGATGGCTTTATGCATTCTTTATCATTCTTATGTATCCAGTCAATCTTGTATAATTGCATTGGCTAATACCTCTATTGCAATGTCGAAGAACAGCTAAGATAGTGGGCATCCTTGCATTGTTTCTCAGGATGGAAGTGACTCTAATGTTTTTCCGTTAAGCAATATACTGGGTTTATGATATAGTATATATAGCTTATCAAGTTTTAAAATATACAATTTCCCAAAAATATATATATATACAATTTCCTGTTGAATTTTCCAAATATGAGAAATAGTGATGATAGCAATGATGTTGGTGATGATAATGATGTTAATGATGATTATTGACTGATTAAATTTTCATTTAAATCTATTGTGGTCAGATAATATATTCTGCCTGTGTGATTTGAATGCACTGGCATTTATTGACATGTGTTTGATAGACTTTCTATATGGTGCATCTTGGTAAAGTTTCCGTGTCTACTTGAGAATGTGTTTTCTGCTGCTATTAGATAAAATGTTTTATAAATATCAGTTTGTCAGGTTGATTGATTGTGTTTGTTTTCTATATTCTCACTTATTTTCAGCCTGTCTATGAAGTATTGAGTTAGTTAAAGGTGTTTACATTTCATATTACAATGGTGAATTTTTCTCCTTTACATTTGAGAGTGTTTGCTTCACACACACATTGTGTTTAGACTTATGAGAATTTTGGATTATTGTATCTTCTATTGAATTAGCTTTTTAGATAAAATGACTCTCTTTATTTCCTGACAGCATTCTTGCTCTGCAGTTTACTTTGTCTTATATTAATATAGCTACTTCAACTTTCTTTTTATTTGTGTTAGCATGGGACATATTATTTTTGTATCCATTTGCTTTTAATCTGTGTCTTTACATTGTCTTATACATAGCGTATTGCAGTGTGTTGCTTTCTTATGCAATCTGACAACTTCTGCCTTTTAAATTAGGTGTTTAGATCATTAACATTTAATGTGGTTATCGATATATTTGGATGTAAATCTACCACGTTACTATTTCTCTTCAACTTTTATGATCTGCCTTTGTTCCTTTTTTTCCCTATTATTTTCTGCTAAATTCTATCATCTTTATTTTCAAAATATATTCTTTATATTATCACCATTGCCACTGCAATGGGCCATCTTTGTCCTGTAATCTTTATTAGCCTCCTAACATGTTTAGAGCTTCTCTTCTAACACCTTTGTTTCTACTCTTGCCTATCAAAACTTTTGCTCTATACGCAACTGTAAATCTTGTCACATTATCACATCACCTACTCAGCCAGATTATTACATGGTCTTTCATTATAATTCAATCGGAAGTGCTTCTTTAGCCTAAAAGGCCAGACATGCTCTTTCTCTTGCCTTATTTCCTATGGAATGCAGTCATCTCTCAGTATCTGTGGAGGATTGGTTCCAGAATCTGCCATGGATACCAAAACTCACAGATGCTCAAGTCACTGATATAAAATGGTTTCTTATTTGCATATAGCCTATGTGCATCTTCCTGTATATTTGAAATCATCTTTAGATTACTTATATCTAATACAATGTAGCTGCTATATAGTTGTGATGATGTATTGTTTAGGGTACAATAAGATGAAAACATCCTGTATATGTTAGGAACAAATACACACTTTTTTTAAATTTGTGTCTGGTTGAATCCATGGATGTGGAACCTATGCATACGGAAGGCCAACTGTATTATTACTCATTCTGCTTCAACCACACTGTCACTCTTTTCATCAAACACTGTAAAAATGCAAATGCTTCCATTTCAAGTTTTGCACTCATGATTCCTTCTGTCTTCCCCCAGATGTTTTCCTTGCTTGCTGTCTTATTTTGTTTCTTTTGTTGTTCAGATGCCTCTTCTTCAGGAAGTCTTTTTCTAATAATGCTATCCAAACCATGTTTCTTCAATTTATATTTTACACCTCGGTTTTGTTTTACTTTTAAAAACAACATTTATCTCAAACTGGCTTCACATTATGTACTTATTATTCATTTAAGTCTCTGTCCCTTGCTAGAAAGTTAGCTTTTAAAGGGGCCTGGATGTAATCTGTTTTGTCTATTGTGCCATCTCCTGGAACTAGATTAGTGCCTTTGCACATAGACAACATTCAAAACACAAAATTAAATGAATGCAGGCTTTCACAATATGACTGTCAAAATGGCTTTCCTCAGGTCTATATTCAAATGGTTCTAAATCAACAACCCTTATGTAAATGTGATGTCTGTTTCTTAACATCCAAAGGCTCTGATTGGCCATTTTGCATCAGATATCTCTTCCCTGAACTCATTATTCTGAGTTATGACTGACATTCTGTATCAATTCTCCACTTCCTAATCAAAAGGATGATGGAGCACATGTGACACAGAGTGGAGAATGGAGAGCCTCATACTGTTGGCAGATCACATTCCCCTCAAACATCTCACACATAAAAGATCTCCTCTTTTTATATGTCCTGTTTTTTCACTGATTCATTTTTTCCCATACATTTTATTGAATAGAGATTTATGTACAGGTATTTTCCCCCAAACTCAGTGAATATATACTCTTTTTATTTTCTCACTCTAAAGACAGAATCTGTCAGGATATTTTTCTCAGATTTTCAGCTATAAGGCTGTTTGTTATAAATTTCACTCATTTGGTAAGATCCAGCAGGCTGGAATCTAAGCAGTCCCTGCAGGTGAACTATATCTCAGCTTAGTTACTTATTTTACTCCGAAAGCCTCTACGTGAAATATGAGATTTCAGTATCTAATATTCTGCTTACTCTGGTTACTGGCTACCACTCCATGTGAAGCATGGATATAGCTGGAGCCTTTCTACAATTACTGGAATTTCTGTATAATATACTTCTCATTAATGTTGAGCTTCCAAAGGCAGCTGAGTCTATAATCAGTTGAGACACAGAGAAGATTTTTAATTTAAGTGAAAGTTTCCGCATCTGTGGAACTTCTCTTCCTTTTCCAATGAAAGAAAGTTTTAGTGTGGTATCAAAGACCTGAACTTGGGAATCAGATTTTTTATGTCCATATCTGTTTTTTTTGTTTACTATCTCTGCAAATATAGTCAACTTAATTAACCTCTTTGTGTCCTAATTTTCCCCATCTACAAAAGGAAATTGTAAAATAACCTTCCAGTCATGCAGCTTAATGATGGAGATACATTATGAGAAATGCATCATTAGGGGATTTTGTCTTTGTGTGAACAACATGGAGTGTACTTACACAAATCTAGATGGTGTAGCCTAGTAGGTACCTACTACACAGCTGTTATTATATTGTATAGCCTCTTTCTCCTAGGCTACAATACTATACAGTATGGTACTGCGTGGAATACTGTAGGCAATGGTAACACAATGGTCATGTCTTTATGTATTAAATACATATAAACATAGAAATGTACAATAAAAATTGATATAGAAGATTAAAAATAGTATAACTACGTAGGGTACATACTGTGAATAGAGCTTGCAGGACTGAAAGTTATGCTGAATGAGTCAGTGAGTGAGTGGTGAGTGAATGTAAAGGCCCAGTACGTTACTGTACACTACTGTAGACTTTATAAACACTATATATTTAGGACACACTACATTTATAAATATATTTTCTTCCTTCAATAATAAATAAACCTGAGCTTACAGTAACAATTTCACTTTACGCATGTTTTAATTTTGAAACATTTGCGACTCTTACGTCACTAAAATACAAATCCACTGCAGAGCTGTACAAAAATATTTTGTTATATATTCTATTTCATTTTTCTATTTTTAACCTGTTTCTACTTTTTAAACTTTTTTGTTAAAAACTAAGACGTAAACACATACATTAGCGTATGTCTATATCATCAACATGGCTGTCTGCTTCCACATCTTATCCTACTGGAAGGTCTTCAGAAGTAACAGCACATTCATCTCCTGGATTTAACAACACCTTCTTCTGGAATAACTCCTGAAGACCCTGCCCAAGGCTGTTTTACCATTAACTGTTTTTTTTTTTGTTTGTTTTTTTTTTTTGAGACAGAGTCTCATTCTGTTACCAGGTGCCAGGCTGGAGTGCAGTGGCGCGACCTCGGCTCACTGCACCCTCCGCCTCCCGGGTTCAAGCAATTCTCCTGCCTCAGCCTCCCGAGTAGCTGGGACTACAGGCGCGCCACCATGCCCAGCTAATTTTTTTGTATTTTTAGTAGAGACGGGGTTTCACCATGTTGGCCAGGATGGTCTCGATCTCTTGACCTCGTGATCCGCCCGCCTCGGCCTCCCAAAGTGCTGGGATTACAGGCGTGAGCCACCGCGCCTGGCCTTTAACTGTTTTTTAATAAGTAAAAGTATACTTCAAAATAATGATAAAAAACTATAATGTAGTAAATACCTAAACCAATAATATAGTCATTTGTCAGTATTACCAAGTATTATATACTGAGCCTAACTGAATATGCTACACTTCTATAAGGTCTGGCAGTACAGGTTTGTTTACGTGGACACCACCACATATATGTGAATAATGAATGTGCTACAACATTACAGTGACTATGACATCACTAGGCCGTAGGAATTTTTCAGCTGTATTATAACTTTATAGGACCGCCATTGTTTCATTGCTGAGGGAAATGCTATTATGTGGTACATGATTATAGTTATATAAAGGAGAAAGTAATGGGAAGACCAAAACATTATTTTTAACCGAGCATTTTGCACCTTGTACCAGTTACTGTCCCAAATGCTTTATAAGCAAAATAATTAATTTTCTTACCAATTCTACGAGGTAGTAACTTCAAAGGCTTTAAATCAGTGATTTAACATTCGGTACATAAGAGAGAGTGTTGCAAAAAAATTCAAAAACTGCCGGGCGCAGTGGCTTGCGCCTATAATCCCAGCACTTTGGGAGGCCAAGGTGGGTGGATCACAAGGTCAGGAATTCGAGACTAGCCTAGTCAACATGATGAAACCCCATCTCTACTAAAAATAGAAAAAATTAGCCGGGTGTGGTGGCACATACCTGTAGTCCCAGCTACTTGGAAGGCTGAGGCAGGAGAATGCTTGAACCCAGGAGGCGGAGGTTGCGGTGAGTGGAGATCGCACCATTACACTCCAGCCTGAGTGAAAGAGCAAGACTTCGTCTCAAAAAAAAAAAAAAAAAAAAAATTCAAAAATTCAAAAAACAAATTTTGGTCTATTAATACTATAAAATCTTGTGTCACATTTATCATCTAATGAAAGTGGGCTGAAGTTCTCTGTCTCATATAGTTATGCAAACCAAGATGCCATCTTTTCAGAAAAGGGTTTCTCAACCTTGGTACTATTGACATTTGGGTTGGATACCTTTTATTGTGGGCAACTGTCCTATATATTGCATGATGCTTATGAGCATCCCAAGCTTCTACCAATTAGAGTCCAGTACTATCATCCCAGTTTTCACAAACACAAATTTCTCCAGATGTTGTCAGGTGATCCCTGGGTGGAAAAGGGAAGTTACCTCATTGGGAATCATTGATATAGAAACTATAGCAGTCACTAAAGACTCAAAGACTTCACTGGATTTTCTGGGAAGTGAGAGGTTTGGCTGGTAAATAATCAAATTTCCTGATGCCTCCAGGAAATCTAGTCATTATAGTTTTTCTATTTCAAAGAGGAGAATAAAACGAAATTTGATAAACAAGCGTATATTTTTATTTGTTTTGTGGTTTTTGTGGGTTTTTTTCTTTTTTGCCAAAATCTGCCTTTCTGGTGATCAACTACCAGTTTCACTCTTTTTTCCTCTCACACCTTGAACACACTCTGTTTACAAAGAAGGCACTTAAAATTTTGTTACTAACAGCATCCAGCTCAGGTCCTGATTCTCTAAATATTACACATTATTCGACATCAGGTATAAAACTGCCTTCACAGTCCAGTGACCTTTGAATTCAAAAGACATTGCTTGCTCGGCCCACCCTCCCCCAACTAATATACAGTAGCAGAACAGAGACAGCTTAACTAATAAATAATTCATTTGAAAAGGAGAAGAACGGGAAACACAGATCACAGATTGTTGAAAAGAACAGTGAATGATATGGGGAAAACTTGATTAGACTTTGTTTTGCTTTTTGATTTTCTAAGATTTGGGTTTAAGCGTACATGTGGGTTCTTTATGTCGGGTTCAGGAGTACATGTGGAGGTTTTTTTATATAGGTAAAGTAGTGTCATGGGGGTTTGTTGTACAAATCATTTTGTCACCCAGGTACTAAGCCTAGTACCCCAATAGTTATTTTGTTTAAGATCCTCTCCTTCCTCAGGTAAGCCCTAGTGTCTGTTGTTTCCCTCTTTGTGTCCATGAGGTCTCATCATTTAGCTCCCACTTAAAAGTGAGAACATTTGGTTATCTCTTCCTGCAATAGTTTGCTAAGAACAATGGCCTCCAGCTCCATCGATATTCCTAAAAAGGACATGATCTTGTGTGTTTTTATGCCTGGAGAGTATTCCATGCTGTGTATATACCACATTTTCGTTATCTATTCTGTCATTGATGAGCATTTATGTTGATTCCCTGTCTTTGCTATTGTGAATAGTGTTGCAGTGAACATATGTGTGTGTGTGTTCTTAATAATAGAACAATTTATATTTCTGTCGGTTTATACCCAGTAATGGGATTGCTGAGTCAAATGATAGTTCTGCTTTTAGTTCTTTGGGGAATTGCCACACTGTCTTCCACAATGATTGAACTAATCTATAACTCCACCAGCAGTGTATAAGCATTCCGTTTTCTCGGCGACCTTTCCAGTATATTATATTTTGACTTTTTAGTAATAGACATATTGAATGATGTGAAATGGTATTTCATTGTGGTTTTGATTTGCATTTCTCTAATGATCAGTGTTACTGACCTTTTTTTATCATATGCTTGTTGGCCACATGTATGATTGCTTTTGAAAAGTGGCTATTCATGTCTTTTGCCTACTTTGTAATGAGGTTGTTGTGTGTGTGTACATTTGTTTGTATTCCTTATAAAAGCTAGATATTAGACTTTTGTCAGACACACAGTTTGCAAATATTTTCTCCTATTCTGTAGGTTTTTGTTTACTCTGATGATAGTTTCTTTTGCTAAGTGGCAGGTCTTTAGTTTAATTAGATCCCATTTGTCAATTTTTGCTTTTGTTGCAATTGCTTTTGGTATATTCATCAGGAAATCTTTGCCATAAAATCTTTGCCAGTTTCTATATTCAGAATGATATTGCCTCGGTTGTCTTCCAGGGTTCTTATAGTTTTGGGTTTTACTTTTTTACCAGAGAGTTCATCTCTCTGGTTAAATGTATTCCTAGGTTTTTTTTTTTTTTTTTTCTTTTTGTGGCAATTGTGAATGAGATTGCCTTCCTAATTTGGCTGTTGGTTTGAATGCTGTGATATATGGGAATGTTAGTGGTATTTGTATATTGAGTTTGTATTCTAAAACTGCTGAAGTTATGCATGAGCTTAAAGAACTTTTGGGCTGAGATTATGGGGTTTTCTAGATATAGAATCATGTCATCAGCAAACAGGAAAAGTTTTACTTGCTCTCTTCCAATTTGAATGCCCTTTATTTATTTCTCTTGCCTGATTGCTCTGGCCAGGACTTCCAAGATGATGTCAAGCAAGAGGTGAGACAGGGCATCCTTGTCTTTTGTGGGTTTTCAATGGGAATACTTCCAGTTTTTGCCTATTCAGTATGATGTTGGCTGTGGATTTGTCATCGATGTCTCTTATTATTTTGAGGGATTTTTTTTCAATTGACACTTTTAACAGGAAAGGATGTGAAATTATATTGAAAGCCTTTTCTGCATCTATTGAAATAATCATGTGGTTTTTGTCTTTAGTTCTGTTTATGTGATGAATCACATTTTTAATCCATCTTTAATTACATCTTTAATCCATAGTAAGTCGATTTTTGTATATTATGTAATGATGAAGTCCAGTTTCAATCTTCTGCATTTCACTAGCCAGTTATCTCAGCACCGTTTATTGAATAGGGAGTCCTTTCCCCATTGCTTGTTTTTGCTGACTTTATCAAAAATCAGACAGTTGCATGTGTGTTGTCTTATTTCTGAACTCTATTTGGTTCCATTAGTCTAAGTGTTTGTTTTTTTCTCACCAGTACCATGCTGTTTGGGTTACTGTGACACTGTAGTGTAGTATTAAGTCAGGTAGCATGGTGACTCCTGCTTTATTATTATTATTATTTGCTTAGCATTGCCTTAACTATTCAGGCTCTTTTATTGGTTCCACATACATTTTAAAATATTTCTTTCTAATTTTATGAAGAATGTCATTGGCAGTTTGACAGGAATAGTACTGATTCTATAAATTGCTTTGGGCAGTATGGCCGTTTTAACAATGTTGATTCTTCCTATCCATGTGCATAGAATGTTTTCCTTGTGTTTGTGTCATCTCTGGTTTCTTTGGGCAATGTTTTGTAATTAGTATTTTAGATATAGTTCATCTCTCTGGTTAAATGTATTCCTAGGTTTTTTTTTTTTTTCTTTTTGTGGCAATTGTGAATGAGATTGCCTTCCTAATTTGGCTGTTGGTTTGAATGCTGTGATATATGGGAATGTTAGTGGTATTTGTATATCGAGTTTGTATTCTAAAACTGCTGAAGTTATGCATGAGCTTAAAGAACTTTTGGGCTGAGATTATGGGGTTTTCTAGATATAGAATCATGTCATCAGCAAACAGGAAAAGTTTTACTTGCTCTCTTCCAATTTGAATGCCCTTTATTTATTTCTCTTGCCTGATTGCTCTGGCCAGGACTTCCAAGATGATGTCAAGTAAGAGGTGAGACAGGGCATCCTTGTCTTTTGTGGGTTTTCAATGGGAATACTTCCAGTTTTTGCCCATTCAGTATGATGTTGGCTGTGGATTTGTCATAGATGTCTCTTATTATTTTGAGGGATTTTTTTTCAATTGACACTTTTAACAGGAAAGGATGCGAAATTATATTGAAAGCCTTTTCTGCATCTATTGAAATAATCATGTGGTTTTTGTCTTTAGTTCTGTTTATGTGATGAATCACATTTATCAATTTGCATATGTTGGACCAACCTTGCATTCCAGGAATAAAGCTGACTTGATCGTGGTGGATAAACTTTTTGATATGCTGCTGGATTCAGTTTGCTAGTATTTTGTTGAGGATTTTCGCATCAATGTTCATCAAGAATATTGGCCTAAAGTTTTCTTTTTTGTTGTTATGTCTCGGCCAGATTTTGTTACCAGGATGATGCTGGCCTCAAAGAATGAGTTAGAAATAAGTCACTACTCGTCAATTTTTTGGAATATTTTCAGTAGCAATGATACTAGCTCTTCTTTGGACATGAGTTAGAATTCGACTACAAATCCATCTGGTCCAGAACTTTTTTTTTTTTTTAGGTTAATAGGCTATTTATTACTTATTCAATTTCAAAGCTTGTTATTGATCTGTTTAGGAATTCAATTTTTTTCTGTTTCAGTCTTGGGATGGTATATGTGTCCAGGAATTATCTATGTCTTCTAGATTTCCTAGTTTGTGTACGTAGAGGTGTTCATCATAGTCACTGATGGTTATTTTTGTTTCTGTGGGGTCAGTGGTAACATACTCTGTTATTTCAAATTGTATTTGTATCTTCTTTCTAGGCTTCTTTATTAGTCTAACTAGTGTTCTTTTTTATTTTCTTTTTTCAAAAAAGCAAACTCCTAATTCATTGATCTGTTGAATGGTTTTTCATATCTTAATCTCTGAATGTAAATTCAATTATGATTTTGCTTATTTCTTGTCTTTTGCCAGCTTTGGGGTTGGTTTACTCTTATTTGTCCAGTTATTTTTGTTTTGATGTACTTTGTTATCTTGATATCATTTTAACTTTTTAGTATGTGTGTTTAGTTTCCCTCTCAATAGTCCCTTAGCTGTGTTCCAGAGATTCTCATACGTTGCATCTTTGCTCTCATTAGTTTCAAGAACTTCTTGATTTCTGCCTTAATTTCATTGTTTACTCAAAAGTCATTTAGAAGCAAGTTTTATTTCCATGTAATTGTAAATTTTTGAGCAATTTTTAGTTGGTAATTCTATTTTTATTGCATTGTGGTCCAAGAGAGTGGATGGTATGATTTTGGTTATTTTGCATTTGCTGGGGATTATTTTATGTCTGATTGTGTGGTCGATTTTAGAGTATGTGGCAATAAGAAGAATGTATATGCTGTTGTTTTTGTGTGGGGAGTCTTGTAGGTGTTTATGAGGTCCTTTTGGTCCAATATGAGTTCGGGTCTTGAATACATTTGTTAATTTCCTGTCTTAATCATCTATCTAATACTGTCAGTAGGGTGTTGAAGCCTGTCACTATTATTGTGTGGGAGTCTATCTAAGTCTCTTTAAAAGTCTCTAAGAACTTACTTTACGATTCTGGGTGCTCCCACGTTGGGTTCATATATGTTTAGGATAGCTAGGTCTTCTTGTTAAATTGAATCCTTTGCTATTATAGTTTATCCTTCTTTGTCTTTTTTTATCTTTGTTGGTATAAAGACTTGGATTCTTTTTCCTCTTACACATGATTCTTTATGACTATGTCTTCAACTTCTAAAATACTCTTCCAGGTCTATCATCTTCTCAGCCACATCTAAAGTGTCATGGCTGGCTGTGCCATCCTTACAGTTTGCCCAGTTTTTCTATATCGTTTCTTTTTTGAAGCTCATCAAACAGTCAGAAGCTTGTTAGAGAAGGCTTACTGTTTCTTTGACACTGAAATTCTTTCAAAATATCAATAGGCTACTTATCTATTTGCTCCCCATCAAGTTTATGTACCATTAATCATATTTACTATTCTCTTCAAGAAAGAATTCTCAACTTTGCTAAATATTTCTGGTTACTTGCCTCTATGCCTCCCTGTTTCACTGCATGTTTTAAAACTTTTCTAAATTGGAAGTTGTTTGGCTTGGACATACCATACTCTTATTTTAATCTCTCATAAGTATAAAAATTCAGAAGGCAATGAAAAAAATTATTTAATAATTGTTAGTGATTACACACACACACACACACACACACAGACAACTAGAAAATTATAGATGGAGTTGGTAAGATGGTAGCAGAAGCATCAAATATTCGCATTTCAAGTTTACAATTAAAAATACTAAAGTTAAATAGAAAGAAAGCATCAATGCTAGCATTTGCAAAGATTTTCAGTGACCTGGATGCCAAAATGAGGAAAATTTGGTGGATGCAGAAATGATGTGACATGGTTGAAAGAAGATAAAAATGGTCGAACAGAAGCTTAATTTTAAAAATAAATAGGCGAACATCACAGAGACTTCACTATCTGCTTAGCAATACAAGAATGTGTTAAGACAGGAATGAATATATTTGAAGTCCACCTTTATAAGAAAGAAAAAATATTTTGAATAAATTATAGATCTAGAGAGATAGCATTCCATTATGATGGTGGAAATGACTTCCTAGAAGATGAATAAACAGGAAAATTTTCTGTTTTTTTTTTTTAAAGAAAGACCATGATACATTGGTGGACAATTTCTCTGGAGTGGTTATCTCAAAGAAAATGTATTGAAAGACAGTTTTTTTCTATGGAACATGTTTTGCATTGAATAGATATTTTCATAAAATATTTAAAAATTACTAAAAATATAAAAAGGCATTTAAAACATAACCTAATTTTATTATTTACTCAAAAGACATAAAATTACTATCATATTGCTATAATCACTTTCCAAATTCTCATTCCTACCTTCTGTCCTGATTTTCTTGTGTGCCAGTAACAGTTTTTGGACTGGCACTATTTTGTACCATACACTATTACAGAAAAATATTAAGGTTTGGTAATATTTATTGTCCCAAAAGTCAGGTTTAAAAAGCACCCTAAGTTCTAGCTCCACAGAACTGGGAGTCTGGCACCCAGGATTCAAGCCTTTCCTGGCTTGAAGGTAGGGCTTCACCAGGGACATGCCCCTTTCCACCCAGAGCCTGCTGCCTCCTGATGCCTCTAAATGTCATCCATGGTCCCCAGGCTGTTTATTCCAAGGGGCACCTGCAGGTCCATGTTGAGCTACCCTCAGCCCTTCCTTGGGCTCCCTCCCGTGCTTATCAGTGCCCAAAGTCCAGAGGGAGCTGGGGAGGCAGGGTGCTGGCATGTCAGTGCCGCCTGGAGCATGCGCACACCCAGCTTAGCATTTGGCTTAGCATTTAGCTGCTTAGCATTTGACTGCATTCTGTTTCATTTGTGCAGGGTAAAGTTGCATACTACTAAAATGTTCTCTATTGATTCTCTTGCAAAATGCAGGAAGATTATAGCCTAGGGATATTGTAAATTAGCTGTCATTAAAAGCAGTCCCAAAATTGGTAAATAAGTATTAGTATTAAAGGAGAGGATACACCACATACTTTGGAAATATTAAAGAATAATGAGACAATACAACAGAAAACCTTAAGCATATACTTCATTAACTTAGATGAAAAGAGCCATTTTCTAAAAACCAAAACTGGTGTAACTCATCAATAATGAAATAAAAAATCTGAATTATTCTATAACTATTAAGGAAATTAAATTTGTAGTAGAAACATACAAAAAGAGAAATCTCCTTGCCTATCAAACAAAACAAACTTTATAAAATCTCATCCAGAAAATAGAAGACAAAATACTTCCCAGCTCATTTATGAACCTATTATTGCTTTGATACCAAAACAACATAGGACAAGAAATAACTCAATTTCAGAAATATGTTTTTAAAACACAAATAGAGATTGTTCTGGGAATGTAAGGCTGGATCTATATTTGAAAATCAACCAATTTTATCTGTCATATTAACAGTCTAAAAATGAAAAAAAAATGATCATAGTAACTTGCAAAAATTCAACATGTATTTCTGATAAAACTGATAAATATCAAACTGGGAATGGAAGACAACTTGATCAACTTGAAAAATAGTGTTCATAAAAACAATCTACTGCTAGTGATGGCAGCAGCAGCCCATCTGGAGCTGCTGCTGCAGAGAAGCTGGCTGCTGCGGGGGAGGCAAGGTCTGGATTGCTGCATGTTCCCTGGAGCCAGAGGGAACCAGGCACAGGTGGAAGCCCTGTCCCCCTCCAAGTTGGTGGGGCAGGAGCCCGTGCTACCAGGTGCAGCTGCAGCCACCCAGTGGTGGGTGTGGGCCTGTGGGTGTGCCCCTGCAGGCTTGAAAGTGTCTGCTCCAGCTGCCCTGGCTTCCCCCTGCTCCCACCGTGTATTTGAATTTCAGAGCAAAGTTGAGGCTTAGCCCAGGCACTGTTGTGCGCATGCTCCAGGCGGCACTGACATGCCAGCACCCTGCCTCCCCAGCTCCCTCTGGACTTTGGGCACTGAAAAGCATGGGAAGGAGCCCAAGGAAGGGCTGAGGGTAGCTTAACATGGACCTGCAGGTGCCCCTTGGCATAAACAGCCTGGGGACCATGGATGACATTTAGAGGCATCAGGAGGCAGCAGGCTCTGGGTGGAAAGGGGCATGTCCCTGGTGAAGCCCTACCTTCAAGCCAGGAAAGGCCTGAATCCTGGGTGCCAGACTCCCAGTTCTGTGGAGCTAGAACTTAGGGTGTTTTTTTTTCCGGGCCTACCCATGGCCACTCATGGGCCTGTACACTTCCTCCCTTCGAAGCCCATAAAAACCTGGACTCAGCCAGATTCCGGCAGATGGGAGGACCTGCCTGCAGAGAGGATCTACTCACTTTGCGTCTCCAGAAAGCTGTGCTGTCACTTAGTAAAGCACCTCTTTGCCTTGCTCACCCTCCAGTTGTCTGCCTACCTAATTCTTCCTGGATGCTGGACAAGAACCTGGGACCCACCAAATGGTGACTCTGAAAGAGCCGTGACACAAATAGGGCTGAACATACCTCTCTGCTTACCACATTGAGGGCAAAGAGAAGGAGAGAAGATAGAAAGGGGGATGAGCTGTGGCCCTTTGGGATCCCAGACTTAGGAGCTCCCCAAGCTGTGAGATCCTCTTTGGGTCTCTTGCAGTTCCTGGCATCACCAAGATTCCTGGTGGCCCCATGTTCCCTGGTGTCCACAGTGGAAACTACTTGCAGTGTGTGCGGTTCATTTGCAGACTCACAGGGAGCCCACGCCGATGTCAGCACCTGGAGCTTCTGCCCCACTGCAGCCAGTGTATCTTGCTGTGCATAGAGGCTGGACCCTGTGCCCGCTCACTCACACACTCCTTGTTGCTCCATCCCTGGCTCACCCTTGGCAGTTATGGGATCAGGGCCAGTAGCTCAGCCTAGTACAGCCTGCCTGGCTGAGTGGGCGGAACAAGCCCAGCAGGCTCAAGCAAAACTTGTGCAAAAGCACCAGTGGTCATGGAGGTTTCTAGCTGCTGAAGCAACACCCCAAGGATCTTACGACACTAGTGTTGTACTTAATGTGAAGGACTGAATGTTTTCCCCCTAAGATAGGGAACAAAGCAAGGATGTCACTCCTATTGAACTTTGTACAGGAAAGTTTATCCAGTGGATTAAAGAAAGAAAAATAACTACAAAATATATAGATCAGAAAAAAAGAAATAAAATACATTTATTTACAGATGGCATGATTACCTATTGAGAAATTATCTAGGAATCCTTAAATTCCTTGAACTAATGAGTGGGTTTAGGAATGCAAAGACAACACATGAAAATCAATTATGCTTCTATATATTAGCAACTTAAGTGCCCATGAACAGAAGAATAAATAAATAAAATGGGGTATCTATACAAGGGAGTACTGTTCAGCCATAAAAAAGAGTGAGATCCTGTCATTTGCAGCTACATGGATGAAACTGGAGGTCCTTATGTTAAGCAAAATTAGCCAGGCACAGAAAGACAAACTTCGCATATTCTCACTTATGTGTGGGAGCTAAAAATTAAAATAGTTGAACTCATTGAGATAGAGAATGAAGGAAGATTACCAGAGGCTGGAAAGGAGTGTGGGGTGGGTAGTGGTGATGGTTAGTGTGTACAAAAAAACTGAAAGAATGAATAAGGCCTAGTATTTTCTAGCACAACAGGGTGACCATAGTTAAAAATAGTTTAATTGTACATTTAAAAGTAACTAAAACAGTATAATTGGACTGTTCGTAACATAAAGAATAAATGCTTGAGGTAAAGAATACCCCATTTACCCTTATTTACCCTCATTATGCATTGCATGCCTGTATCAAAATATCTCACATAAACCATAAATATATACATCTACTATTTATGATACCCACAAAAGTTAGAAATTTTAGAAAAGATTACATACTGTATGATTTCATTTGTATGACATTTTCAAACAGACAAAATACATTGCGAACATACCAGTGATTGCTAAGGGTTAGGGGAGGTTGTGACTACAAAATATTCTGATAAATTTTGGGTGGTGATGGAAAATTTTTATGCTAATTGTGGTGGTGGATGGTGGTAATCTATAACTGTGCTAAAACTTACAGGAATCCTATCACCCCCACCAATCTGAAAAAAGGAGAGAAAAGTCAGAGTGTACTTTAGTGTATGTTACCACAGAACTATTGTATAGTTGGATTCTGTGAGTCACTACCTCTTCTAACATTATTAAATATAGTTCAATACAGAGACCCCTTGTGGAAGTCTAGAAGGGATGTTAGTATACACAATTGTGAGGTTTTATAGTTTTTTTAGAGACAAGGAAGATCTTTAGGCAAATATCTGCTATTTAATATCAAAAGATGGGGCAGTTGCAAGATTGGTATTGCCCTGCACAGCAATTAAAAGACCTTACATTTTTGTTTTAGATAATGCTCATAAGTGTCACACAGATAATTTGTAATTCAATCCACATTGTTGATCCATGCTTTGCCTGAAGGCAACTCATCTGGGGGAGAAACTCTTAATTCTTCAGAGAGACTCTCATGTTGGGGATTTAAGGTTTTGACTGATAAATAGATTCTTGTTCAGGTTGGCCTTTGGCTTCCTTGTCCCACATCATATATTTCTCTTACATAATAAATGCTGACCTTTTTGACAGTTTACAATTGAGCTCATCTAGAAGCATCTTATTAAAAAGGATCAGAATTTAATACAGCAGGATTTCACTTCCAAATTACATACTGCCTGATTGTTAAAAGGTCCCAAATGTTATCCAGAGTGTTTTTGAAATTGAAAAGTCTATACCAGCTTAAAAATACAATGCATTCAATATTTTTAAAACCCTTATTTTAGAACATTTAATTTTAAAAGTTCTGACCATGTATCATTTCAAGGTAATACAAATTCCTATTGTTTTTAAGAAACATTACCATATTATTGTGGTAAGATTAACATGTGTTCATTATAAAGTCATTAAAACACAACAGAAAACTTCAAAGGAAAAACAGGAACCCCATTCAAGCCAGCAGCATATGCATACAGACAGACACACACACATATGTGCCCACATATACATATGTAACATATTTTCATTCAGATAGGATACCAAACTATAGAGAATGGTCCTCATAGAAGACTAAAATTCGGTTTTAGGTGATCTTAACAAGCACACTAACTGGCTGCTTGCATCAGATAGGGCTCCTCATAAAATCTGAAAAAATCAATAAAGATAAAAAAGATGAGATACAACTCAACAACGTGAGGAATGAATTAGGGAATATCCAAACAGAGCCTGCAACCATCACAAAGATAATAAAGAAATACTACACGTAAACTTACATTTTAATATTCAACAACTTAGAATTCCTTGAAAAAATATATTAAGTCACCCAAGATAATATAATGTATGTAGTTCTACAACCACTAAAAAAATTGAATTTTTAATTAAAGAGTTCCAAAAAAGAAAATCTTTATGCCCAGGTGGTTTTAGTAGATCAATTTATCAAATATTTAGGAAAGAAATTAATACAAATACCTACAATCTTTTCTAGAATATAGAAAAAGAGAAAACTTCCAATCCATTTTTTGAGGCTGGTGGTTCTCTAACAACAACAACAAAAAAATCTCAGCATAAAAAAAAGCAAAGAAAATCACTCATGAATGTACATACACAAAACCTTAACAAAATTTTAGCAAATTAATCCAACAATGTATAAAAACCAATAATACACCATAAATATACTAGGTTATTTATTCCCAGTATACAAGGCTGGTTCTATATTCAAAAATCAATCATGCAAGCCACCATTACAACAGGTAAAAGTAGAAAAGTCACATGATGATATCAACTGAAGCAGAAAAGGCATTTCACAAAGTTGTGTACTCATATATGATTTATAATTTTCATTATGTTGGAATAGAGAGGAATTTAATGGTGAAAGACTGAATACCTTTCTTGAAAAGCAGGAACAAGGCATGGTTATTTTCTCTCTCCACTCTTTTTGGCATAGTACTGAAAATTCAGGCACTACAATAAGACAGAATAAATAAATGCATGGCAGATTTGAAAGAAAGAAATGAAATGGTCTCTCTTGGCAGACAACATGATTTTCTATGTAGGAAATCCTAAGAAATCCACACAAGTAAAAACCAAATAGATTTATGTGAGTTAAATAAAGTCACAAGACATATGATCAACAAATATAGATCATATTTTTAGATACCAAAAATAAACAAGTGTAAACAGAAATTAAACCCACAATAGCATTTACAGTATTAAAAAAAAAGATATATCCCAAAACCTAAAATGGAATAAAAAAAATATATATATATATAAACAAAAAACAAATATAAAAAAAAATATATTAGATATAAGCCTAACATGGGATATACAGATTCTGTATGATAAAAATAATAAAATACTAATGGAAGAAATTAAAGAACTACTTGAAGAGACATGATATTGGAATTTGGAAGACTCAACATAGTAAAGTTGTCAATTTTCCCTAAATTAATTTATGAATTACACAAGTACAAAATCTCAGCATATTTATTGCATACATAGAAAACTTTGTCCTAAAATTTATATAGAAAAGCAAAGCCCCAAAATAGCCAAAACAATTTTAATTTTAATAAATGGTGCTAAGCAAAAACGGATTGCAGATTAACTTCTAGGAAAATAACATAGTAGCAAATATTTGGGAACCAGGACTTAGCAAGTTGTTCTTAGACTCAGCATCAAAAGCAAGAACCACAAGTGGAACAACTGATAAATTGGAACTTACCAAAATTAAAACCTTTTACCTTGAGAAAAAGATGAAAGGATAAGCTGCATGGTGAAAGAAATATTTTCAAGTCACATATCTGACAATAGATATAAAATATAAAGGATTCTTAAACTCAGCAGTGAAACAAGCAAAACAATCCAGGCAGAAAGTGAGTAAAATACATGCACCGATACTTTACTAAAGATTATGTGACAAATAAAAATATGAGAGACATTTAACTTCCTTAGCAATTAAAGAAATGCAAATTAAAACCATAATAAAGTATTACTAAAACTCTATCAAAATATCAAAAATAAAAAATAGCAAAACATCAAATACTGGTGAGGATTTGGAGCAAGCAAGTCACTCATTTATTGCTTTGGGGAATATAAAAGAGCACAGTCACTCTGGGAAATAGACTGTCAGTTTCTTTTGAAACTAAAAATAGACTTACCATACAACCTGACAATTGCATTCTTGGGCATTTGTTGCAGAGAAATGACAAGTCATTTTCACCCAGGGCCTTGTAAACAAATGTTCTTAGTAGCTTAATTTATAATATTTGTAAATAGGAAACTACCCAAATGTCCTTCAGTGGATGAATAAGCATACATGTATCATGTATTATGAATGTATCATAAGCAATGATACATTCATACATACCATGAAGCACTACTCAGTAATAAAAAGGAATGAGCTAAGAACTTGCATAAACCTAAAGGAAATTATGCTTAGAGAATACAAGAAGCCAGTCTTAAAAACATGCATGCTGCATGGCTCCATTTTTGTAATATTTGTGAAATATAATAACATAATTACAGAGAAGAAAAACTGATCAGTGCCTGCCAAATGATAGGTGTGAGCTGGAAGGGGATAGGTATGTCTACAAAGGGGTAAGACAAGAGAGCCTTGTAAGACAAGAGAGCCTTGTGCCAACGTACAGTTGAGTATCTTGATTTAGTTGGTGAGACATGAGGCTGTGCATATGATAAATTGTACATACTCCTAAACAAAGGGATGCCTGTGTACTGGTAAAATCTGACTGAGTACTATGGATTACACTAGTAATAGCTTATTGGCTTTGATACAATTATATAGTTGTAGAAAGTATTAACTTTGAGAAAGAGTGAATGAAGTTGACATGGGACTTCTCTGTACATTTTCTGCAGTGTCCTATGAATCAATAATTATTTCAAAATGAAAATTAAATATTACTTTTCTGAGGAGCATGTAAAATAATTTAAGAAAAACTAATGAATTTTCCTATAGAAAGTGTCAGGTATTAAGTGTCAGAATCTTAGTTTTCACTTAGCATGGTGCCCCTGAGTCTATCAATGGCCTCAATGTATGTTTATAGTGCTATAGTAATGGCAGACTACATGACATGAAACGTTCCTGACCCTAGTAATTCTCATTAAACACTAATTTAACGCATGTGGCAGACACTAAAATAGTCTATTAGGTCTGTATATACCAGGTTTGCCCACTAGGAGACTGGTAGCCAGGAGCACACTACAGCCTGTCCTCCGGAAGTTCCCTTTATCCAGACATGCTGCTTCACTTTGCTCTTTAACCTAGGCATCTTGAAATCTCAAAAGTATCTGTAGCATAGTTTTAAGGTTCAGAGTTATATTGAGGAAGACTTGGTGTGAATCCATGTGACATTCCTGTACATTCATTTATATCCTGCTCTACATCCCTGTACAACGTCCTGTGACTCTGTAATTATTTCAAAATGAAAATCTAATACAAAAACAAAAGCACATTTTCCTGAATAAAGTATCTTATATGATAATGTTAAGAGTTTTAATCAGACAAAGCTAGATTCTAATTTGGAGCAGAGGGTAAGAAAGCTGCTACTCAGATCTCAATCCAGTTATTCAATCTTTCTAAAACTCAGTTCCATAATTTCTAAAATAAAAATAATTATATTTACCTAAGAGGGTTGATATCTCAAGTAAATGAAAAAAATGCATGTACAACATTTACAAGATGCCTGTGATATATGCAGTAAGTGCTATAATTGCTAAATTTGCTATAATTTATGTTATATGCTAACTTGGCTCTGAGGGTCCTTGTATCTAACCTAATGCAGAGATCAAGAAATTTGTCTGCAAAGGGCCAGACAGTAAATAGTTTAGGCTTTGTGAGCCATACAGTCTCTGCAGCAACTACTCAACTCTGCTGTTGTGGTACAAAAGCAGTAATAGATAATAGTAAGTGAGTGAGCATGTCTGCTGTTCCAATAAAACTTTTCACTGTGGACATTTAGCTTGCCAACCTTACATAAACAGGCACTGAACAACAGAATGGTGGGACGTTGGGTAGAAGGTGGGACAAGGCTGTGGGTGAAGTTGGGACAAGGCTGTGGGTGAAAGTATAAAGTAAAAATAATTCTATATCATCCATAACCAACAGCACAAAGCACAGACTGGTAAAACATAGAAGTTGCAAAAGTGGCTGGGACAGATAGTGGAAGACCTTAGGTACTATGCTAAATTTAGAATTTGTCCTGCAATAAGTGATGAGGTTCCATTGAAAGCGTTTTGAGGTTGCTGAGCCCTCATCTAAGGAGATTGTTAAGGAGATCTTCAGAACATGAACATTTCCTCTTTAGGTTCTGCTTCTATTGTAGGATGACATTTGAATAAAAGAGGGAAGAAAATCATTAGGTTATCTATAAAACAAATAGTGATTGCCAAATTTCTGGGGTAGAACATTTCTTAGTGTGATTATGAGATAGCAGGCTAATCTGCTTAAAAGGAACAAGTGAAGGAGTTATAAGACTTACAAATAGTGTGGTGTGGTCAGTAATGAGATCAACAATTATCCATTCGGACGACCTCATAAGCTATGAAAAGGTCTTTGTGTTTTTTCTAAGTGTAGTAGGACACTCAAAATATTCAGCAAGGAAGTGACCTGCTCAGACAGTTTTTAAAAATCACATTGGCTACTGTGGGGCATAAATACAGGAAAAGTAACGCTAGTAAGAAAGGTATTTTAATAAGCTAGATGAGAGATAATGATAGAAAGGTCAGGTAAGAAGTTATAAGAAAATAGATTCTTAATTTTTCATTGATGTGACTTTATAAAATAATTTGTTAGAGGTATGATTGGTTTCAGAAATACACTTGGATTCTCACATATGCTGAACACTTGTTTTAACTTTAAGGGTTCTTTTCCCCTATTTGACAATTTCTATGGGCATTTTCATAGAAAATTTAATGTTATAATATTAGCGCTTGATCTTGTCTTTACTTCATTGTTTCCCTATCCCATATACATGTTACCTTCCCTTTATACTATTATTTTTCTACTCTCCCTGTCTCCCTCCCTCTCTTTCTCTGTCTACACACACACACACACACACACACACACACACACACACACACACGTACACATAAAATTATATTTGCCATATGTTAAGTAGCTGGAGTTCTTGTGTCTCCACCAAATGTAAGCTCTCTTTTGCAAATTACCACTGGGAATTAGTATTATTAAAATAATAATTATACCTACATTTGGCTAATTTGAGGAGTAATTGCCCAATTTCAGCCACAATTAGTCACTTGGCTATATTTTTCAGGCACAATTTCATTATGATGAGAAATAAACAAACAAAAAAATGTGTGGTAGCTGCTCCTTTTATGATTTGCCTACTAACGAGCCTGTCTTCTGAATATACGTTCTTCACTTGAGTACTTCAACAAAGTACTTAGCATCCCCTAGGGAATTACTTGGACTAGTGCAATGGAAATAATTTCTCCATGTTTGAAGATTTTTAGATGTTTTTCTGAACAGCTATAGTTCATTTAAAAACAACTTCTTCAGGCTATCCCCTTGTGGGTAGAAAAAATAGTGAAGTTTTTGATAATGAAAATATCAAAATTGATTGTTTGTAATTAATCATCAGGTCTGTCTATGTCTCCACCTCAATAAAACAAATGATTACAGAATTCAGCAGTCAAAACTTAAAGCATCTTTTATCCACATGACATTATATAGTAACTGACAATGTTGGGCTTCACCTGAGTTTCATGTTCTTAGAAAACAGAAAAAGTTAAAAACTACTGCCCTTCACGCAATCCTTTTGTGCTTAGAAACCAGCTAATCACTGCAAATGCATTTGGTGCATTTGTTTTTCTCATAAAGTGATGTGTGTTTCTAAACCTGGATAATTAAGTAGGGAACAAAAATGTATTTTACTATTATAATAGAAACATTGAGGTTATAGACTTACATGGACTGTTAAATCTGTAACAGACAATATTGAATGGTGATATTTTTAAAAACATCTACCACTGGAAATATTATTAGGGGTGTTTTCTGTAATGGCCAAAGTCAGATTGGGTGACAGAATTTTCATTCTTTTGATAAAAAGCTTGTTTTTAACAGGTTGAAAGAGTAGGCAAAAATATTGGTCTCAGTATAAAAATTTTTAATGAATAAAGTGTAAAATTTTTAATGTTTCTATAAAAACACAGTAAAGCATGAATGCTTAATAATGGAAAACATGGGATAAGTATATAATCCAAATTTAGAATTGGCTAGCTAAAAATTGAAAATATCCATAAATATAAATAAATATATTAAGGTACAACAAAAAGACAAACTTACCAGTGAGAAATGTTTACAAATATCTCATAATTAATAGTATAAATGTTTTATATAAAATAAGTTGTTCTATCTGTAATGGCAGATAATGTCAAAAGAAAAAAAGAAAGAAAATAATAACAGAAAAATTTAAATAGCTAATTAATATATTGAGCATACTGAATGGAAATGTACATTTAAATAATGAGATATCTGCCCTGTTTAAATTGCTATTCTGCACCCCTCTGCACAATTTGGAAGACTAGATTTCAACAAAGTCAAGAACAACTTTTGGTATACATTATAAGATTTTAAAATTCTTAATCTTTAATTCACTAAAACAATGCTAAAATTCCCCTCTGAAAGAATAATCAAAGCTAGAGAAAGATTCTACATAAAATTAAATCTTAGTGTAATTCATAATAGAGAAAAATTAGAAACAAACTAAATGTCTAGCAAGGGGAAAAAGTGTCTAAACAAATTTTACAATGTTTGTACAGATATAATACGAAGCTCTATTAGTTATTCATGAATAATTAATATGAAAAATACTTCAAAATGTAAATGTTGGTGAATTTATTATATGCTTTTGTTTTCTGCATTTCCAAAAACATATATCTATATGTGTATTAACAGCTTAGCAGCTAAAATTGAACTGTCACACAATAGAATCCCCAAATCTTTAAGTTTTTATCCATTGCTGCTAGAAACCTGATATCAGGAATGGAAAGAAATTCTTATGTCACTTACAGGAGGGATACTCTGGCCCAGTGAAAACTGAAAATGTTTAAGATTGGCTGTAACTGAATTATTATTCCCCAAAAGTAAGCAAGTTATGCTATAGAGAGGATTTTTGGTTTTTCTTTGGGAAAAAATATCAAGTAGGCCCGAGTCAGAATTTTCAGATTAAGTTTCTACATTCTGTTTTTACAAAAATTAATCCTAATTGCATTTAATAGATTGATCATACATCTCACCTTTTAGTCATGAAATGTTAAACAACATCATACGTAGAATATTTTTCTTTGGTTTTGGTGGCAATGAGGAACTTGAGCTTGAATATGCCTCTGTAGGCTTTCTTTAAGCAATTCTGATTAAATGCTGCATAATAGACAAGAGAGGACATAATTGTGCTTGTTAAATGCAGTCTCCATTTAACTGTCAAATAAGAGGAGTAGAAAAAGGAAAAAAACAACTATTGTCAGCCATGGAGATAATTTCAGGCAATCACAATAATCTGCATTACAATATTCTCTCCTATGAAAAAGACCATAACACCATTATGAACGGCAGTTCAACGATAACCACTCAGATTCGATGCCTTAAATGTGAACATCTGTTTCTATCATTAAAGCTATCAGAGTGCTGTTAATTACTTGTCTTCATCTATTTTTAGTATCTGTAAATATATATTCAAAATCTAGAAAAATAATTCCCATTATTTAAACAACTGATAGTAACATCTGATGATACTATGAGTTTCATACCTGCACACAAGTGGCTGCTTCATTATTGAGGAATTATGCATATACCTAATATATAAAATCTGTTTCTTATTTAACATTCCCCTATTTCTCATATTCATTGTTGATTATATATACTTTATGTGTGTATATACACACTTGTCAACACAAACCGAGACACACACACACAGGCAAACATACAGAGAGAAAGGGAGAGAGAGATAATGAAACATATATATGGTAAAAGACAAGTACATATTTGAGTATGTATCAATTGGAAGTTACTGTCATTTAACTAATTAAAAAATTCATCCAATTAAAAAATGTAGAGCCTAGAACCCTTTAATATATGCCCTTTTTTCTTTATATATATAAAGTAATGTATTTACAGGGATAATGTAAAATCAGATGTTTTAAATATTGTAGGCAGTGTCCATAAGTTTCTGGTGTGTTCTAAGTCTATGCAAATATTATATGTGATATACTATGGTTGGTACAGGATGCTTTCCATTGTAGCTGAAAACAACATTAGATATAAGACTCTCCAGTATTTCTACATTACTGGCTGTTAACCTGAGCTTGCCTAGAGAAAAATGAAGAGATAGAAATGAATGCCTCAGAAAGAATATTATAATACAAAGAAAAATGGGAAAGAATGTCGGAAAGAATATTAGAACAATGATTCTCAACATTTAGAAGTTGGTCATTTTCCCTCTAGAATTTTTAGTGACTTAGCTCTCAAAAACTAAGTTGCTCTGTCCTTTTGACATTCAGAATTATGTGGCGAGGTAAAGGCTATGGTCTCCTTAAAGTATTATGCAGGAGTAACATGACTGAGATGGGCCGTCTATATAGGAGAAACAAGCAGTCTGAAAAAATAACACAAGAGGTTTCCACTATATAACTCACCTGGATTTGACAGGATAAATACTATTCTTTCCATGTAAGCGGTGTCTAAATCTAACAAGATGCTATAGCATCATGGAGCATTGACACCACCTCAATAAAACTTAAATTCACAGCTGCTCTTCTTGAGGATGAGTCAAAGAATCACTGCTATCAGACTTCCAAGTTGCCATGGAATTCCTTCTACATTCTTTGCTTTTTTTCTGAAATCTGGATCCAATGGCCCATATGAAGATCGCAGTAAATTCAGTCTTTATGGCTCAGTATCATTAATCTTCCCACTCTGGATTGCACATAATTTGAAACATATTTTTAAATGAGTCAAAAATATGAACTTTAAAATTACTGATAAAATATAAGCTGGAAGACAAGGTTAAATCTTCTTGCTAATAATATCTTAACACAGATATCTGTTAATTCAATTTACTCTCCCAAGAATTCCACCAGTGACTGGGCAAGCCTTCCCCATCAGGAAAGAAGAGGCTCTTAGACAAATAAAAGTCTGGAGGACAAGAGGAGAACTTGTGTTTACTCAAGTTCTATACTTTCTAAGTATATTACATACTCAGAAAGAATCATGACAGATAAAATAAAGCACCTTTTGTTGAATAGGGTGTCCTTTCCGAACTTTATGTTTTTGTTTGCTTTGTAGATCAATTGACTGTAAGTATTTTTCTTTATTTCTGGGTTCTTTATTCCGTTCAATTGTTCTGTGTGCCTATTTTTATACCAGTATCATGCTGTTTTGGTGACTATGGCCTTATCCTATAGTTTAAAGTCAGATAATGTGATGTCCTTTCAGATATGTTACTTTTGCTTAGTCTTGTTTTGGCTATGTGGGCTCTTTTTTGGTTCCATATGAATTTTAGGATATTTTTCCTAGTTCTGTGAAGAATGATGGTGGTATTTTGATGGGAATTGCATTGATTTTGTAGATTGAAAAAGCACATTATTTTCAAGCACATTTAACTATATGTGTACTTATTTTCTGCTGTCTCGTCTGTTTCCTTAGTTCAGTGAAGTTGATTTATTAGCATTTGAATTCATACACGTGGAGAATCTTAGTCTATCCCTAGATATTCCAATTTGACTGAATTTTGTGCCCAAGAATCTGCATTTTTAGTAGGCAGGGATTTAAAGAGCATTATTGAATTTCCTGATTAGGGCACTCCTTCTTAAGAAACAAAATATGTAAGCCAGAATAGGACTGAATTGCAAAATAAATTATTAGACATGTAGCAGGATATACTGCCCAAAGCTTGACTCTCTGAGAATTTAACACGATGAGTATAGTGGCTTTTAAGGAGTAAAATGAGGACACTCGAATTTGCTCTCTACCGCTTTCCTTCCCCCAGGGTAGAAATGGTAAATGGGTGTTTGTGTGTCTTAGATTTAGGACATATCCACAGTGAGATTCTGTTATCGAAGACAAGAAATGAAGGGGTCACTTTATATTTGCCATATTGAGGAGAGCATGCTAGGGTGTTAAAGAGAAAATAAGAAAGGAAAACTGAGAAGTTTTAAATCTGTGATTATCTATGATAGCCTCAGTAGATTTCAGTGGAGTGGAATACACTGATGGTAAGACAGGCCCCGTGCAGGAGCAAAACTCACCACCTCACTCAGAGTGAATCCTCCCAGAGGGATTTCATCTCCTGTATGGCCTCCAGATGAGTAGGGCCATTGCCTTTCTCAGCATTGGCATAGTACCCAAACTATGCCAAAGATATCTTTTAGTATGCATGGAAATGTGATCTTCTCTGTCCTTGCCAGCCAGTCATCTAGTCATAGTCTGAGATGTCAGCTTCATTAAAATTCTAAGCCAGGTTGTAAGCTTTCCACTGAGCACTTTACTTGGTGTGAAAGAGAATCTTAATTGCCACTGTTTTGGAGAGAGATTAGAGCATACGGAATCACTCTAAGCTTGGTAGAAAGGTCAGAGATTGTTTAAACAGCATCTCTGTATAAGCCAGATGTTTCATGAACTTAATAACATTTCTGTGGCATACGCAGTCATATCTCTATTGCCTCCTAGCAATCATGTTAGAAAACTGATAATGGAAGATCTGTACAAGAGAATGGAGATCAAGCCATCTTTTGTGAGTAGTACAGAAAAATATTAGCTATTCTGAGGGGAGAGAAAATGGTAGGCAATAGATTCCAACACTAACTTTGTATTAGAAGCTCCAGTGGAGCTTTTAAAAGTTACAATGGAGGAAACTGGAAGGCCTACTGTTAGTTGGAATAAGCCAGACATAGAAAGATAAATACTCCATGATCTTACTTATATGTGGAATATAAAAAGCTGATATTATAGAAGTAGAGAATACAACAGTAATTACCAAGGACTGGGGAGGGGTGTATAGGGGAAAAAGGGGAGAGATTAGCCAACGGATACAAAATTACACTTAGGAGGAATAAACCCTGTTGTCCTATTGCATACTAGGATGACTATTGTTAAAAGTAGTGCAATTAATATATCAAAATAGCCAGAAAAGAGGATTTTGAATGTTTTCAGTATAAATAAATGATAAATGTTTTAGGTTATGGCTATGCTGATTACCTGATTTGATCATTATACAATGTATACAAGCATCAAAATGTTACATTGTATGTACAATTATTATGTATCTACTAAGATAAGTTTTTTTAAAACTGTTAAAAACTTGAAAATAACCAGTTCCTACCCTAGAGATTTGATTTCAGATGGTATAGGGTGGTTCTGGTGTTTTGTAATTTTGTCAAATATTCACAGGTGATTATGTGGTACATCCAGGGTAAAGACTACTATGGTAAATATTCTAAAAGCAAATCCAGATGCATTGGAGGGACATAAAGTTTAGAGGTTTACGCACTAAACACTCAGTGTAGTTTATGTGATTTCACATAAGAGACTCAAGATAATTTAATATGAAAATATAATTCCTAAAGAACTGGGGTAGGAGAGATGAGTATTTGCAATCTAGTCTTTCTTGAAATAGCCTTCTTAAAACAAGCAAAGTTATTTTATTTCTGGAAGAAGAAATGAGTCCCTTTGCAGATGCAATGGTTTTAGTTAGGAATGCCTCTGTGGTCAGAGGCTCTCTCTTACTAGCCCTCATTTCTTTATCCTATAGATAATTTTTGAGCAGCAGTAATGCAGGATGGAGGGTTCCGATGGTGGAGTAAAAAAAATGATAAACATGCCACAAAAGGGTCTGCCTTCTTTCAGGGAAGACAGACAATCAGCAAGTAAACAAATGCATATATTGCATGTTGTAAAACTGATGGGAAATACAAACAAACAAACAAACAAAAGCAGCTTCAGAGCAGACTCCAGGTTTATGAAGGAGTTTGGGAAGGTCACACAGGTGAGGTGATCTTGGAGCTCACATCTGAAGGAAGTGAAGATGTGAGGAAATGAGCTACAGGGTTTCCTTAGCATATTTTTAGTTTTTCCTTATTTATAATTCTTAAAGTTTTAGAATTTTAATCACATTTTTGGTCTGTAAGCTTTCTTTGCTGATTTTGTCATAACGTGCTTATAAATGCCAAGTATTTGTCAATCTTAATAAAAATATCAGTTAGAGTTGTTTATGTTTTATTCTGCTTTCTAGACTAAACCATTTTATAATGGGATATTTCCTTTAAATCCTCATAAGATTCTCCCCTTTTCTCCTAAATTGCATTATATATTTGATGCTTTTACACAGCTTGCTCCATTGTAAATGGAAACAGGAAGATCTGGTATTTACTGTAGTTTTATTTGGCTAGTCTGTGGTTATTCTAGGCTGTGAAGAACAGAGAGGGTGAAACATACAACTGGGGAGTAACTGCTTTGCTAACCATATCTGAGTTAGCTGAGGAGCTGCTCTTGCTTCCTGAAGCCCTCCTTCAGCGTAGATTACAGCAATCTTTAAGGTTTATTACCTCGTTACCTTTGTTAGAAAAAAAGTGATTGGTTCATGTCCCAAGGTAAATGGGTTTGCTGTTGATATGGTACAGCCAGGAACTATTCAAGTTACTCAAGTTACTATCACATCATCAATCTTGTTTCCCATGATTCTCAACCCCTGCTACTTCCGATGTCCTGCTTTGTATATGTTCTTGTTTGTTTCCTATCTGCATAATCTTGTTTTATTATGCAGTGTAGTTTGCTAACGCTTAATACTCAATTCTGGAGTTTGGATTTTAATTTTGATGTCTGAAAACCTTTATTATTAGAAGTACATCTGTCTCCATGTTAATTTCATATTTGTTTTACTCATTTAATAAGAAACTTAAAAAAAAAAAACAAATAAATGAGCACAAATTGTCTTAGTGAAAGGAAATAAATGTCCTATCTATACCCAAACTTTAGATCTCTGTTGCTAGGAGAGCAAAAGACCCATGGTTGCCTATGTCTTCACCCACTAAAGTCTTCAAGTTATTTATTCTGTGACACCAACTCTAGTGTCAGCATCTTACTTAAGGAAATCTCCTAGAGATTTACAGGAAGAGATACTGGATACCCCCCAAATTACCACATATTTCTTGTAAAATAATAAGATACCAAAAAATACTGACTGCCCAGACCCATACTGCCTATAACATGCATGCTGACAGAGTGGGCATAACAATGAAAATAAGCACATCATTATTGAAACAGTTATGACATTGGAAATGTTCTTGCTGCCTTTCTATACATCTTACATTCTCACAGCTCATGTGTAAAATACACAGATAAGAAATTACTTTTTGAGTTAAGATCCTGGCTGACTTTTGTCATGTGTCTTAAGCACCATTTCAGGGATTATGCAAAATGAGTAACATTCAGTTATGTTGTGGATTTTTAATTTAGCTAATCAATTTTTTATACATCAGGAGAGAGCAAATGTATAACACTTTATCATTGCCCGGTGAAACATTTAATTTAATACCTGGATTTATGCACAGTTTATCTGAGTCTGCAGCCTTACATTACTCTTTTTTATTTAATTTACTCTACTGTATATGTGTGCAACAAATTTCCATTTTCAACAGAGAATTTTAAAGTCTACAGTGGAATACAAGTCGGTAGATACAGATTTTGTCAAGTTGAGGCATTGATAGTTTAGTTATATTCGTGATTCAGCAAATACTGTGGCTCTGGCATGTTTAACTCCACTCAAAAATAGGAACTTCAAAATAGTGTTTTAGAGTATATTATATCTATAAGCCAAATCCAAGTGTTAACATATGGTTGAAAAGTCTTGTTGATGCAGGACATCTTAGCCACTTTTTCAATCAAGTTCGAACGATGCTTTTCCATAAACCAAAAAGTTCATGAGTCAAGAAGCTACACCCCTAGAATGAAAATAAATGAGTTTAAGCCTACTAATCACTTCCTATTGCCCACTGAATAAAATTGAAATTCCACTGTCTATAATCAGCACCCAAACTGTTTTTGCAGACTCATCCCTATTCTGTTACATACACACACACACGCCCAATCCCCACCAAAAAACACCCTAGTTTTTAGCCACACTTGATTCTTCCTTTGGTTTTATTTTCTAAATGTGTATTGTTTACACTAACTAGATGTCTTTTCCTAATTGACTAGATGTAAATGCCTGCTTTTCTTTAAGATCTGGCTCTCAAGAATCATCTTTCCTGTGAGTTGCCCTTAGCTTCTTCAACATAATAGCAAATTGTATTTCCTTCTCTGTGTTCTCTCGCACCACTTTCTGCATTATTGAGTTTTTGGAATTAATTCATGTACACATCACTGTAGATAGACTGTGAGCTCCTTAAGGAAAGAGACTGTAATTAACTCATCTTTCAGTCCTCAGAAACTAAAGCCATACTTGACTCTGAGTGGGCATTCAACTGAATACCAACATTAAAATGCATTGGTTAAATTTAGAATTTTCACATACGGGGACAGTGGTAAAAATATTTACTTGTAGTTTCATATACATGATTAGTTTACTGAAATTAGGAATGTCAGCATTTATCTGTAATATCAGCCACATATCTTATGTTGAAATTTCTGCAAATAAATTCTAAAAAAACAAAATAACACTTCTGAAATTGTAACCAGGAAACATTCATTCACTTGCTTACTTTATAAATGTTTATGGAACACCAACTAGATCCTCTATTTTGTGTGAAACACTCATGAAATCAGATCGACACAAACTAGATGTTTGTCCTGAAGCAATAAATAAATAAGCAAATTTAAAAGTACAATTGGTATTATTGTTACAGCCTGATAGGTTAGTCTTACTGCCCAGAAAAGCCAATGCACAGAGAACAGCAGGCATTGCAGCAAAGAAAGTGTTTAATAATTGCAGGGCTAGCCCAATAGAAGGACAAGAGGTATTTTCAACACTGCTTCCCTGAGAATTCCAAGCCAGGGTTGTTTAAGGGTACTTTGGTGGTCAGGGGGCTAGAGAACCGAAACAGTTGATTGGCGGGAAATGAAATCATGTAGCTGAGTCACTTAATGGGTATGAGGTCTCAGGACCAAGTGGCATCTCATGGTTGAACAAAATGTTAAGTCTGAAAAGTATGTCCAAGAACAGTACTTTAGGTTTCACAAAACTGATATCTTTAGGAATAGTTGAGGAAGTTAGAAATCTTGCAATCTCTATTTACATGACTCTGGAGCAGTAAGCAAGTTACAGAAAAGCAAACTAAACAAGTGGGTATTACTTAACTATGCCTATTCTTTAGCAAAGCTCAAGCCCCTAACATAATTCTAACGTTTTCTTGTGAATGAGGCTTTTTTTTTCTTTTAAAAAGAGGAAAGCTAGTTTTTCTTTCCTAAAACTTTAACTATAAATTCCTCTCATAGTTAACGTGATCTCCAGTTAGAATAAGCAAAAAAAAATTTAGTCTGTGGAGTTAGAAGCAAAATGGTGTCAGTCATGTTAAACTTCTCTCGTGAATTATAATTGTACGAATGTGGTTTCAGCTCTCCTGCCCCCTCTTTGGACTTGAGCACATCTCATTCCTGAATTGTGGGCTAGTGAGATGATGACCTCTCTGGCATCTTTTTGCTGACAGCACAGTTGAGGTTGCAATTGTACCCATGTGAGGAAGGAAACATCTCTGCAGTTGTCTGCGTGTACTCACAGGCATCCAGTTGAGTTCCCAAGGTTTGCATAAGAAGACGTAACTGTTTCATCCACAGTTTTAACACAACCCCAAGAGAACAGCAGACCATAAGGTAAATAATAAGCTCTAATGAAAGGAGCGAAAATCTGAGTTTCCGAAATCCCTGTAAAGATGATCTAAAGCTTGAGGAATCCAAGTTAATGACCCCCAAAACCAATTGGACATGAAGCTATTAGTGGAGACCTGCTGTAACTATGTCACTTGTTGGGAGATCTTTTTCTATTCAGGTTTTAACTTTTCTTGAGGTGTTTAAATAGGTGAAGCAAGTGGTGTTAACACTGCACAGAATCCCTCTTATTTAGCCAACAGGAAATCTAGCATGTCCCAATTATCTATGACTACCTGAACTAATAAGTTAAGGGAACTTTGCTGAGCCCCAAAACAATTATCCCTAAGGACCAGGCATGGTGGTTCATGCCTGTAATCCCAGCACTTTGGGAGGCTGAGGCGGGTGGATCACGAGGTCAGGAGATTGAGACCATCCTGGCCAACATGGAGAAGCCCCGTCTCTACTAAAAATACAAAAATTATCTGAGTGTGGTGGCGTGCACCTGTAGTCCCAGCTACTTAGGAGGCTGAGGCAGGGGAATCACCTGAACCCAGGAGGCGGAGGTTGCAGTGAGCCGAGATTGCACCACTGCACTCCAGCCTGGGCAACGGATCAAGACTCCGTTGGAAAAAAATAAAAGTATCCCTAAGGTAGAAGATAGGTTTCTGATAATGTCACTGATGGCATATATTCCATAACTAGGAAGCAGTATCCTTAAGACTGTTGAGACAAGAATGAGCCCATTCTTGTTAAGGAGGATTTGACCCTATGCCACAAAAAAAGTATACCCCGTGAGTGCACAGGTAATACCCTTCTGGGGTAAGTCCACTGATGTACTCCATCATGGAGAGCATAGACAAAATGGAATCAAGCCATTAATCCTTTTTACAGGCTCTCCAGAATCCATGTATGTGATATCCCAACTGTAGATCTTGTTGGCATTATTGAGAGGTTTGGATTACAGGTTGTTGGAAAGACAAATTGAGGTAAACAGAAAAAAAAACAAACTTAAATATGTTATCGCATACCTCTTCTTCAGTCAGCTTCTTTGTACTGAGAATAGAGCAGTTCAGTTAAACAGCTGTGTCACATTCCAAGAAGTGACATTGCAGATGGTCTAGGCCTCTATTTACAGTAAGGACAAACATATTTTTAATAAAAGGCCCATTTCAATGCACACAGAAGAAAAACAAAGATTGAGATAAAGAACACTCTCTAAACAAGTTCCCTTAAAGTCTGGATGGCAGCCACTTGAAATGTTCAAACATTACACTGAAAGCATCTTCAGTCAAAGAGGAAAAAGGCAGTAATAATCTGACAGGCCTTTTTTTTCTTTCCTTCATCCATATCGTAAGGAATAAGTTTCAGTTTTCAGGGACTCAGACAAAAGGCAGTAACAATTTCATTGAGTCCAACTTAGAAAAATGGGAGAAAAATTTGAAAATGTTAGTTTGGAGACTTATAGCCAGAAAAGAATTTAGGATTCAGTTCAAATTGTAGAAAATAATAAAAATTTAACAATAGGCAAGGCTAGAATCTAATAATAGGTGTACCTCTAGTTTTCTTCTTAATCATATATTTTTATCTCTCCAGTCCCTCATTTTTACCAAAGACAAATCACACTGCAATTTATTTGCAAAATAAGTTTTAGTCTTATTATCCATGGCCTGCTTATTTCCATAAAGTGTAGCAAAAATAATTATTTCCCATATAAGCTTTTTTTAAAGCTTAGCTCTTTTGAAAGTATAGCTTAGCTGTAACTTTTCTATAAGGAATCTCAGATTAGACCTTTACAAAAACCTATGTATCCAGGCAAAGATTTATCTGTGCCTGCAGATATTTGTATGAATTGGGTGAATTCTTCTCTTCCCAAGGTCCCAGAGTAATTTAAGATTCCTGGGCCTGTTAGAGAGTGACATTCTTTACTTATCACAGGTCAAGAATCCTATAAAGGAACTGCATTGATATGGTATGAGTTTTTCCAGGGGGCTTTTATTGACTCCATTATACATATAAATTCCTCAAAGCAGTATGCTCATATCAGAAAATATGCCATTCCAATCAAAGCTTTGGTAAAATAACCAATGTCTCTAATTGTGTTCTATTATAAAAGGAAACAGTTCTTATTGACTTTACGCAAATAACTAGATTGCTATAAATTAAGAATATTCAGAAATACTTTCCAACTTCTAGACAAATCAGGTACAAAGAAAGCAATATGTTTCATATTTTGCTCAAAAGAATATAATTTACTCAATTGTTAAAAGCTGTAAATAACTCAAAAGAAAAATGTTTTCTTGACTCTGAAAAGCAAAACAAAAAAAACCAGCAGTGTTTGAGACAAAAAGTCATAAAAATTTATTTCAAGCTTCTGTTATCTCAGTCCATTCAATTAACTCCTATTCTGCTTGATACTGGGCCAGCAATCCTCATGAATACACTATGTCTTTAATGAGAGCCCTGGAAGATTTCATCAAATCTCCTAAAGAAGCAAGTTCTGGGCCAGGTGTGGTGGCTCACAAAGTGCTGTAATCCCAGCACTTTGGGGGTTGAGGCAGGCAGATTACTGAAGGCCCAAAATTTGAGACCATCCTGGCCAACATGGTGAAACCTGTCTCTACAAAAACAAACAAACAAACAAAATTAGCTGGATGTGGTAGTACACACCTGTGATCCCAGCTACTCAAGCGGCTGAGACATAAGAATCACTTCAACCTGGGAGGTGGAGGCTGCAGGGAGCCAAAATCACCACGTACTCCAGCCTGTGTGACAGAGCAAGACTATGTCTCAACAAAAAAAAAGTTCTGAACTGTAGCTTTTAATAAATTACTTTCTAAGAAGACTCAAAGTAAAACAATAATTATGGATGACAAAAGTCTCAGAACAGCTACGGTTAAATACAAATACAGCCCACAGAAAGCTAAACACTATTTAATATCTGACAGTGCTTTCTGTATAATTTTCATGTACCAAATCAGTCAAATATATGTTTCTCTTAGACCTCTCTGAAAAGTTAGGAGAGCAAAATACTAAATTTAGAATTTTATTTTGAAAAGTTTGTCGAATATCAAAGGTTTAAAACACTTGATATCACAAAATAGTATCTCAGATCATTCATTTAGCCAAAGTGATAACTGAAAAATTTCAAAAAGGCATTCTTTCGCAGAATGAAGACTCCACTTTCCAAACAAGACCCAATTAAGACATCATGAGGTCAACTGAATCTGAATCCGTTCTCTCTCCCTCCTTCTCCACCCCCTTTTTTCGCACTTTACTCAAAAGGCAAACAAAAATCTTTCATTATCTGTCAATAGTACATGAAAATCTTGTCCAAAAGAGAAAACTAAATTTAATCCCTGCAGGTAAAATTGTTTCTTCAGTAGTTATAATTACATATACTACAATGTTAACTCTTAGTAACTTTTAATTTTAGTGAAAAACCTAAGAGATAGGCTATTTTAATTATGTACTGACTGGTGCAGAACCAGAACAAAGAACAGAGCTTCAGAAAATGTCTGACTCTTCCTAGCATAGCCAGGGGACATGGCTAACTCACAGGTGCTCTGGCTTTACCTAGAATCTAATGGCTCTGAAACAGAAAAGTTGAACAATTATCAGAAATGCCATAGAAGCAGCTCTGACTTTAAATCATCTAGCAGACAGTATCAGATCTGCTCAATTCAGAACAAATGTCTAAATTCTGAAAATATTCCTGTTGCATTTTGCCAATAATTTAAAACTATCTTTATTTACCAAAGAATGCCAAAGTCATTTGAACTCAAAAAAAATTAAGTTAAAGTTCTGATTTTCTGAAAAAGTCTCTTTTAATCTAAGTGCTTACTCTTTTTTAAGCCAATTGATTACAGCTCTTATATATATTTTGGTAGTGAAACATCACACATACATGACACATATAAACATATAGTAATAGACATACAGGCACACAGACAGAAGCAGATCTTATAGATTGATAAGATTCTTCATTTTCTAGTTTTTAAAGTTTCTCATATCCAGAGTAATTACTGGTACCCTCAAAAGCCAAAAGATCAGATAACACAACACAAAAGAGAACAGAGCTTTAGGTTTGAGAGGAATCTGTCCCCTTACAATACTTGGGATTTCATGAGAAAAAGAGAAGTTCCTCCCAAAACAGTCTGTGTTTTTTTCCCAAGGATTCCAAATGCAAAGCTTCCATTGTCCCCAGGCAAATCATAAATCAATACAGGGAGGTTATGCATTGGTTTGGCCTAAAAAGGTAGAATATCTTGAAGTGGGGGGGGTTACCAGTCATAGGTGTATTCAAAGATTCTGTGATCTGTGATTGATTTAGCTTTGTCTAAAAAAAAACAAGGTCAGAGAAAGGAATGTTAAGGTCTGGGTTGTTAATGTGACTTTCTTCAGGCCCTTTGGGAAGAAATTTAGAACAAAGAACAGCAGCTAGAGTTCAGCCCTTAGTTGTCCCTTATCTGAGGTCTATGTGCCAGCATATGACATTTTTCATTTGGTTGGGGGGCGGGTGCAGATTTCTGAAAAGATGTTATCTTTAGTTTCTATAAGCAATCAAACTCTAATTTTCTTGGCTATTGTTTCAAGCTGTTACTACCTTCTTGCTTATCAAGTTGCTTATTTATTTCTCAAGGCTAGCCAGATGCCTGAAACTTTTCTTGAAGGAACTCAAGATTTTTCTTTATTTTCATGCTAAAAGGGGGCCTGGCAGACCCCTGAAATGGGTCCCTGCTCCATCTCAGCCATAGTAGTGAAAACAATAGATCCTTAGCACAGGAACAGACACATAGACCTATGAAAAAAGATTAAAACCTTAGAAAAAGCAATATATGTTGTAAACTTACATACAATAACGTTTCCATCAGAAATTTATATGTTTTTGGAGGACTCTTTGGAGAGCAGTTTTCAATAAAATAACTCATTACATGAAGAATAATGAAGTGAAAAACAGAAGATACAAAAGTAGATTAAATATCAAAATGTAAAATATGTAACTATAAATTAAATACAACTCATGCAGGATAATATTTTATGACTTAGTGGTGGAAAAGAACTTTGTAAATGAGACCTCTCTTACTTTTTTTAATGTATCAAAATTGAGTATTTCTATTCAACCAAGGCCAACACAGACGAAGCTAATGAGAGATGGCAGATAAATAATATCTAGAATTTATAACAATTCTTACAAAAGATGAAAAACAAAACAGAACAGAAAATGGGAAAAATAGGTTGGGAAAAGAGCACGACGAAAAAAGAAACTCGCATCTGCAAGCATTTGAAGAAGATATATTATTTTATAGTAAAATAAATCCATGATGGAATATCTGACCGATAAGATTATAAAATCTGTCAAAACTGTAATGCCAAATTATGTGTTGTTAAGCCAGGTTACACAGGTGAAGGGGCAATGGTCCTCCACGAGTGTGCCCTCACTTCAGACACCAGTCTCAAGGTCAGGAGTCCCCAGGGCCACCCTCACTTCTGTCGAACCAGCTATAGTTTTGTCACTCTTGACTAAACTAGTTAGAGGCTCATCAATCTATTTTTTTTTCTTAGGCACCCAAGAACTATATTACAGATTATATTATTCACCTAGCCTACCTTATAATAGGGCCTTGTGTCCAGAGGTTGTGGCCAAGGTAATATATTTTATCACTTCCTGGACTACCTATAAAATGTTCCCTGCAATCTTCTACTCTGTCTTCTCTACCGAATATCTATATGTAAGTAATCTGAGAGAGAGATTCTGAGAAAGACTTTCCAGTCAGGGTCCTGGAATCACAAGGTGAGAAAATCTGGATCTCTGTTAGGATCTAGGCACTAAAATAATCACTCAAGAGAACGGCATAACTTGCATTATTGTGCGATATGAGCAACAAACAGACTTTTATTTTACTAGGCTCCTGGAATTTGGGGATAGTTGGTTACCAGATAGCTTAAAATAACCTGATTTAGTACACTTAATAAAATATTTGTTACATATTTTAAAAATGTAACACAAATTAAATTTGGTATTTCATCTTATATTCTTGGCTAGCTAAAATTATTATCATAAACATCTGATGAATTTTGTTATGCTTTTTGGATCTAAAGAGATAAACAATATTTTTTCTTCTTAGACTTTTCTAAATATTATAAATTAGATTGATTTTCTGATGTTGACTGACCATCCTTGCATTCAGAAGATAATCCTAGATGAGAAGGATGATTTTTTAATACACTGAGGAATTTACAGACACACACATCCACACACACAGGTAGAGTTCCGTATTCTACCTTTTGACCTCCTATAATCTAGTAGCCTAGAACACCCAGGATGATCCTTCTAAAATATAAAACATAAACCAGCTCAGTATCTCTACATCGTCCCATTTTTCCCCATATCATTTCGCCATATCATTCCCAAAGACCTGAAAGGCCATTTTTTAACCACCCCCCATTTCCCATGTTACTGACTCTGTGCTAGCCACACTGTCCTTCTGCCTGTTCTTTGAAGCACAAATTCTGCTACCTATTTACTTGTCATTGGTTTTCTGTCTGATATACTCTATACACAAAAAGTTATTTTTTAAATTTTTACTTTATTCACATCATTACTCAAATATCATCTCTTTTATGCCACTTCCTTAGAAGTAGCAGCCAAGACAACCTTGCTTGTGTTATTTATCGGGGGTTTACTTCAGAAAAAGGGAAGTGAAGGAAACCAGAAAAGCAAGACAAAAGCTTCTATACACACACACACACACACACACACACACACACACACACACACACACATATATATACACACACACACACCCCATATATATGTATATAGTGTATATACGTATTATATATATGTATGGTGTATATATATGGTATATATGTATGGTGTGTGTGTGCCTGCGTGTGTATATATGATATAAGCCTGAGATAGCTTCAGTTTGATCTCAGAGTGTTATGGTTTCTTGGAAGCAGACTTGAAGCTAGAAGGCTGAAGAAGATTTACCAAGTATACTCTCAGGAAACAGCCTTCTATGAAAGTGGGAGATCCAGGTTTGGGCAGACTGAGGAAAGGTGACCTACACTGTGAATTCAATAACCCTCAAGCCAATTCTTTATGAAGCTAAACCCTTCAGATCAGTCCCAAATTGAGGCAGAAGCCTACAGTAACCACTTCACACCAGAAAGCTCTATCCCACAAATTATTCCACAGATTTAATCCCACCTTCAAGATTAAATCTCTTTATCACACTTAGCCAATGGCAAAATTTGGGGGCAGGGAGTAGGGATAAGGATTGCTTTCCAAACTAGGACTTGTTTGTCCAAGAACAATTTTCTAGAAAAGAGGGAAGCTATGACTTGTTAATATACAACACTGACAGCAGCTGGGGGAATGTATGCACCAATTAAAAAAAGGAATCTTAGGAAGTCTCTGACAGTATCTGGTACAGTCCACTCTTTACACTGCTCTTTAATACTTCCCACTCACATCAAAGTACGTCTGGAAGGAGTGAAGTTACATGGTTGGTCAAATCTTCTGGGAAGACATACAAGACCAGGGTTAGCAGGATGAACTACAGCCCTTATTGCAGGCCATAACCTATATTTATCTTTTTTCTCCTTCATATTTATTTACTAGAATGAGGATTAGTATGTGGCACTAACGGCACTGACTTCATCATCTAATCAGACAGCCCTTTTCTTATCATCTCACGATAAAACAGAAAAACCTCTGTATGCTTATTTTGATGTATTTTTCTCCATAAAATTTTAATTCCTACAGATACATTCATAATGATTGTTCTATTATCTGTTTTCTCTCATTAGATTGCAAGGTCCATGTTAACCATAATTTGACATTTTTAAGTTCTGTACTCTATACCCAGAGCCTACAACATTTTCTTTCATATAATATTCAATGATTACATTAAGGTCTTTAATTTTTGTAGATAAATTAAATGTAACTTTCATTTTATGTTTTAGAACAGTTTTTGTTTCACAACAAATTTAATGGAAAATGCAGAGTTCTCAGATAACCTCTGCCCAGACATGTGCACATCTGCCTTTATAAACATCCTAACCAGAGTGGTACATTTGTTACAGTCAATAAGTGGTACAATCAATAAGCCTACAATAACATATTATTATCACTCAAAGTTCATAGTTTACATTATGGTTCTCTCATGGTGTTATGCATTCTATGAGTATGGACAAATGTATAATAAAACATATCCATTCTTAAAGTATCACACAGAGAATTTTCACTACCCTAAAAATCCTCTGTGTTCCTTCTATTATTAGGCTGGTGCAAAAGTAATGGCAAGACGGTCAAAAGTAATGGCAACACTGAAAATTGATAGCTCATTTCTTTTTATTGCTGCATAATAGTCCTTTGTCTGGAGTACCAAAGTATATTTATCTGTTCACATACTGAAGGACACCTTGGTTACTTTTAAGTTTTAGGAATTATGAAAAAAAGGTGATATAAACATCCATGTTCAGGGTTTGTGTGGACATATGTTTTTAAATCACTTATGTAAATACTAAGGTATGCAATTGCTGGATCATATTGAAACACACCCAGTTATCTTATAGAGCTGATGTTTATGATTTCTTTGAAAAAACACAGAAATTGATCCTCCCAGTCTTAAAACTTGAGAAAGTTACATTAGCTTTATCTGAGTTCCTTTCTCAGGAAACCAACTGTCAAGCCTCCTAGAAAGTAGTTCAAATGCACTAGATCACTGCATTTGAACAGTGAGGAGACAGACCCCTCACCCTTCATTATTGTCTAACCAACCACCTGTTTCCTATTGACCAACTCCTTTTCCTTACAGGTCCCTAATTCCTGTTTTCCCACACCTGGTTACATTTGTTCCCTGTTGCAAAAACCAGTAATTTTAGTTGTTCCGGGAGATGGATTTGAAACTGATCTCCCATCTCCTCAGCTGCAGCACCCAAATAAGACTTCTTCCTTGGCAGTACTCCTTGTCTCAGTAATTGGCTTTCTGTGCAGTGGGCAGCAGGACCTAGACAAAACCCCTGGTGTTTCAGTAACAATATGGTAAAATTCTGTTTTGTTTTATAAGAAACTACCAAACTGTTCCAAGGTAGCTATAGAATTTTGCATTTCCACCCACAATGAATGAGAGTTCATTTTCTTTTTTTACTATCCTCATCTAATTTGGAAGGTAAGGTTATATTAATTTTATTTAATCAATTGGACGCTGTTTGGTGTGTGTTTTTTTTTTTAGAATAAGTTGAAAGAAATTCACCTATGGAATCATCATTGTCCAAAACTTTAGAAAGGCTGTTGTTACCACTAATCTGTCTTTAAAACTTATAGGCAAATTTAGAAGCCAATATATGTTTACAGTGTCAATTTGGGCATTTTAAAAGACTATATATATGGCATATATAGGCATTATGTAGCATTATACAGTACAATCACCATAATATTCATCATCAATATGCCTTTTAATGGTACAACACATCTTCTTTCTCTTTTCTTTCATTTTTAAATTTTATCTTTTATGCTAGAGTCAGTCCTACTAATATTAAAATTTCATAGTTAAATTTTTCTGTTTTGATTTTTCCTGTCATAAATTTATACTTCTTGTTTCTGTTAATTTGTTCTGTAATTTTGAATTTTATTAAATTTTTTTCTGTGCTAGATTTAACTTCTCATCTAGTTTGCAATAAATCCTTCACATTTCTTGAAAATGTATTCCATTTTCTCTAAATACTGTTTTAATGTATGTATCTTACAAATTTAAATATATGTGTGTTTATGTAATTTTCATTCATGATGAATATTTTTAAATTTTAAGATATTTATTGTTTATTCTCAATTATTTAAGTATAATTTAGTAGATCATTGTTTACTTTCCAAATATATAGAATTGTAAAAGACATTCCTTTATATGTGATATTTTTATTTTGCTATCAGCTTAGAATGTAGTCTTACAGTGTTAATTCCTTGGAATTTATTGAGGCATAGTTTGTTAGCTAACATGTGGTCATAGTCTATGACTGATGATTCGTTCTTTTAAAGAATGTTTGCTTAAATTCTTTTTTTAGTGCAACAGGTGGTCCTTTTGCTCATGGATACAGTCATATATAGGAAACAATCTACTTAGTTTTCACTCTCAGTTTCATGAATGGTAATTTCCTCATTTATCAGCAGAGATAAAAAGCATGATTTTAGAGGGCTGCCACAGGGAACAGATTAGCAGATAGTTTTACTTATTACAATAGAATATATTACTATGGTTTAATAGAAATTAGCTTTTAGTATATAGAAAGTATGCAAGTCATCTACTTTCTTTACTTTCTTAATGACACAAGATGAAAAAAATTACTTTTTTCATTATGGTGGACAGGATTGGATAATTAAAATGTATATTAATCAATAGGGTTTTTTTTACTATTACCTCTGCATTTCTCATTTTGTTTATATCTATGAAAATTAAAATTTATTTTGTATTGGAATTCTATATCTGTACTTATAAATCATTCAACCTCTCTTCTTGGTACACATTCAGAAATTTCATTCTATTTTTTTTTATTATATACCATTTCCTATTACACTATATTGTTGCACATATTTTTATTAGTCACTTAGGGTAATTTTTCCTAAGTAAAATGGCATGAACATTTTCAGAGTTTCTGATAAATATTTCTAAATTGAACTAAAGTAAGTTTCTAGTAATTAACATGCCTGTCAGCAGTGATTGAATGTGCTCATTTTCCTCACCTTCTACCTAGTGAATTAGATTTTAGAAATTCTTTTCAAATTCAATAGGCAAAAAATTGGTTTGCATTCATGCTAAAATTGCATTTTTTGATTGCTAGTGAGTTTGAATATTTATGCCTATGTCCACTTGCCATTTCTATTTATCTTAGTAAATGGCCTATTATAGGCTTTGTTAATAATTCCAGTTGTGTTTTCACCTTCTGATTAGTAATTTTAAGAGTACCTTATTAAAAATACCCCATCATCTGTTTTCTTTATTTAGGTTTTTTCATTTTAAATGTGTCCAAGGAAAGTTTTGAAATACAGTTATTTTAAAAATTAAAATAGTAAGATTGATCAATATTATCTTAATATTTTATATTTTTCCTCTGTTTACATGTGCTTGTTGTGATGTGATGAATTAGTTATGTGCCACTTCTTTTTTTTGCACAACTTTAAAAAATCTTTTAAAATAATTTTCTTCTTATATTTACCATACATTTCTGATTGTTGTGACTATATATCACATATTTTTGTTTCAAATAAAATGAGCTTGCTTTTAGCAAAAGCATCTTCTGGAATAATCTTAAGTACTTTTATACCAGGTTATATAAAACCTATTCAATGAGTTTCCAACTTATTTTAAAATATTACCATTTAAATTTGCATACCAATTTCAACAGGAGTCTCAATTCATTATATTTTTGCATTTCATATATAACATTATGATGTTATATATGAAATATATATATGTATATAATGTTATATACATGTAATATATGTAATTGTATATACTGTTATGTATATACAATTGTATCACATATATAATAAATATTGTCACTATATTTTAAAAATTATAATTTTAAATATAATAGTTTCATTTTGAATTGTGGAATAAGACATCTATAGTCAATGTATTAAAATTTTATTTAATCTTTGATAAAAATAGTGATATACAAACCACAACTCCAGAGGCTCTGGTTCATTGGTTCCTGTATGATGCCCAAAAGTCTTAAGTTTTGATGGTCCACTAGTAAAGTCACTAGGCTAAATATAACATACCTTTTCTTATTCCTGAATTAAAGTAGATTATTTCTTTTATTTCAACATAAACAGAATACCTTATTTAATGTGTTTGATTATTTACATAAAACTGACAGTCTTTTTAAAATTGTTTCACTCCAAAGTTTATGATTAAATATGTGGTAAGAAGTATCTTTTAAAACCTTTCCCAGCTTTCAACTAAAACACTTATTATCAAAAATAGAACACACAAAGAAAACAAGACATATCAATCAATAAATGGCTATAAGAATCTGTATGAAATAACTGCTTTAAAAATTAAACAGGATTGAAATTTTTTCTGGTGAAGTTTCACTACATTAAATAGAAACTACATCATAATGCAGAAAACAAGAGAAAAATGAGTCAAAATGAAGATTTGATATCTATCTCCCTTCCTACACTCAACCCCTAAAAACTATATTTAAAAAGAGTTAAAAGGAAAATATCGCTGAAACATTAAAATTTATCAGTTAAGTTCACTGATCTTGAAGAAAATTTATGAATTTTTATCTCTGATCTTTGATCAAGATAATTTTCTTCGTTTTCAGAAATGAAAAATTTAACACATCTTTTACTATTAATATTTATTCATTTAATTCCTATGATAGTCAGTGAAGAGGCTTTAGTGCTACGATATTTTTCTCCCAAATATTTCTAAGATAAAATATCTTAATTACTTTTGTTACAATCCCATCACTGGACAGCTTTTCAGTCATTCATACATTTACACATTAAAACATTTTTAACACATAAAATTAAATTTCTCTTGTACTTAAATGTAATTGTGTTCCAAATAATGACTATTAAGTCTAGCTTGATGCTTTTAAGATTTGCTAAAACTCTCTCACAGCAGGGAGACGTTAAGAGCCAAGGTGATGTTTTTTGTTTTAATTTTTGAAAGTTTCCTTTTTCAATTTTGCCAGCATTATTTTGGAGAATATAATCTTTGCCTTTTAAATATCCGAAAGAAAGCTGATATTCTATTATGCTTTTAAGGATATAGTGGCTTGTCACTTCTTGCAAATGTTTTCTTCTTTGGCAATCAAAGCAATCTGTTAGTTGGCATATTATGATAATATGATTACTTCCAATGATAAAAAATAGATATATAGGAGGGTTTGGTGATGTCTTCAGGTCACATAAAATTGTGAACTTAAAAGGGCATTAGAAGTCATCTTGTTCAACTTACTAAATTCAAAATTGAAGAGCTAGAAACTCAGAGTTTGTCCAGGTCACTCCAACAAAACAAAACATGGAGGCAAAGAACAGAACTTGGGTCTTTTGATACCCAAACCATTGCTCTTTCTACCATTGAACTGTCTGCTGTACAGAAGTAGACAAAAACGGGAGCAAATGCTATGCTCTAGGTGTGGTAACCATTACGTGCAGCATAATATAGAATGGTGTAAGGCATAACATTCAGGCAATGGAGTCATTCATACTCCTTCAAATGTATCCCTTGCTACTGAACCCCTCCACCTCCAGGATTGTGTTTTTCTGATTTGACTTCTTAGTGAGGAAAACCAAGCCCCGTATTTGTACAATGTTCTTAGCGATCACGTACTAGCAAGTATCTAGCTCTTCAGATTAAGCATACCATTTAGATAATGCAGAGACAGAAACTGGATATGGGGAGTGGAAAGATGGGGGACATGTAATAAACGGATAAGCGCTCCGACATGAGCTGAATACTGCCGTGTGATTTTGAATGAGGGTCTTTTCTTCTCTAAAACAGTTAATCTTTAAAGAATCTGAGGTGATTAAATGAGACAGTGTGTGAGAAATGATTTCCATAAAATATATGCTTTCTAGCGCATCTAAATTTGATGTAATATTTGTATCATGTTGTTCAGTGACAAATATATAGTTTTGTTAATAAGAGGGTACAAGGTCATTATCTTTATTATTCAATTGATAAGAGTAGGCGCTATTTTTCTGAATCTTTACTAAATTCAGGTTCTTTATATGAACTAAATTAATAATCGCTCCTTAAAAACTTTTATGATGTATACATTGTCTAACTCCCAGATACGGAAATGGCAGTTTCAATCTAAAATGTGTATGCACGGAAGAAATGCCTAGAAATATGTAGCTTATTTAAATATAATCAAGAAGAAATAGGAATAGCTCATTGTGCTTTAAATAGATTTAATTAATATTTCAAACACAATGCACAAACAAAAACACATACCTATATACATAAATACAGGAACTTGAAAGTTTAACTGAAGATTCATACCAAATATTTAAGGAAAAAAATAAATCCTGCTTTACACAGTTTATTCCAGAATAGAATAATTCTTAATAAACATAACAAACACACTAATGGTATTTACTCATCTTTTAGGAAATCTATACACTAACATAACAATTAAATTCCTATTATGACAACGTCATAAAATTGAATGGAATAAAATCTAAGGTTAACTTCTATTATATTATGCCATCATTTCATTTTTTATTTTTCTGTTTTATTTTATTTTATTTTGTGTGTGTTTTCCTGCTCCCTTTTCCTCCGTCCGGTCCCAGAGCATGTGTTACCACCACAGGGAGGCCTCTGAGGATGCCCGTCTAAGGAGGAAAAGGCAACTTTATGCTATGTCTTTGATACGAATTCTTTTCCTTTTCTTTTTTTTAATTTTTTAAATTTTTTTATTTTTTATATATATACTTTTTATTGCATTTTAGGTTTGGGGGTACATGTGAAGAACATGCAAGATTGTTGCATAGGTACACACATGGCAGTGTGACTTGCTGCCTTCCTCCCCATCACCTATATCTGGTATTTCTCCCCACGCTATCCTCCCCAACTCCCCACCCCCCACTGTCCCTCCCCTTTTTCCCCCCAAATGACGCCAGTGTGAGATGCTCCCCTCCCTGTGTCCATGTGATCTCATTGTTCAACACCCGCCTATGAGTGAGAATATGCGGTGTTTGATTTTCTGTTCTTGTGTCAGTTTGCTGAGAATGATGGTTTCCAGGTTCATCCATGTCCCTACAAAGGATGCAAACTCATCATTTTTGACAGCTGCATAATATTCCATGGTGTATATGTGCCACATTTTCCCTGTCCAGTCTATCATCGATGGGCATTTGGGTTGGTTCCAGGTCTTTGCTATTGTAAACTGTGCTGCAATGAACATTCGTGTGCATGT
>PVKV010011393.1:0-10430 GCA_004027835.1 Alouatta palliata
AGGAAATGACATTCCAGAGACACAGACATAGACGTGGGAGCTGGGGGAGCCTCAGCCCTGTAGGAAATGACATTCCACAGACACAGACACGGGAGCCGGGCGAGCCTCAGCCTGAAGCTGCGTCCAGCGTCGGGACAAGGATCTGCTACACAGAGCGGGTTCTTCTCTAGGAAAATGGGCAAGTCCAGAGGACCAAGGGGGACCTGTGGGGACCTCAAGTCCGGGGAGGAGGGATGTGGATGGTTGTGCCGCTTTGCCCGGGGGCTGGGGAGGGGCGTCCTGTGCTCTCCCAGTGTCCACTTGAGCTTGGACGGGAGGCTGGCGCCAGGGGCCAGGCCGTGTCCCGTCAAAGGCTCGGGAGAGCAGTGTGCCCGTTTTGGGAGGATGGGGACAAGGCTGGTGGGGTGGTGCCTGCGATGTCCCTTGTACCTGACATCTCACGATCACGGACCGAGCCCCGGCGGGACCTCGGGTAACGCTGAGTCGGAGAACTGCTTCGTGCGTGTGTGTCTGTGGATGCGGCCCCAGTCCCCTCTGCCTCCACCCTGTGAGACGTGCCTCTGTATGGCTGTGACCTGTGAAGAACGTTCCCAGGGCCCTGTGTTTGTCACGGGCGGGGGTGGGGGGGGCGCGAGGCTCAGGGAGGGCAGGGCTGGGGCTCTGGCTGTGGTCCCGGACCCGAGTTTCCTCGTCTGCACGGTGGGGGCACCCGTTCTGCGTCTACCTCGTGTGATTGCCACGGGGATTACGCGTGGGAGGCACTCCACACGACGCCTGGCGTGACGTTCACGGAGCTCTGCCGCCGTGGCCGTGGGCGCGTTGAGAAGAATGGAGGCCTCACCCCGGCGGAGCATGGAGGCCAGGAGGGAGGCCGCTGGCCGGTCGGTCTGAGAATGGGCCCGATTCTCAGCCCCGCTGGTCGGCGGCTGGGCGGTGACGGGGAGGTCTGTGTCGTGGTTCAGGGCGAGGTCCCGGGTTGCCACTCGAGGCGCAGGCTCCAGCGTCGGGAGCTTGCCTGCTTGTCGTGTGGGACGGGCTGTGGAACGAAGGAGCCTGCCCTGCGTGTGCCGCATGTTCGTGGGTGTCCTTCCTCCTTCCTCCTGTCCCGGCTTCCGGCACGTTCTCAGCATCCTGAGCGTTGAGGCTTGGAGGACGGGAATGATCTTTGGCTTGAAACACAGCACCGAGGGCAGGTTCTACCCGTGAGCCGCCGAAGCTCTGAGGGAGCGGTGGTGCAAGCTCCTGGTTTCCACGCGGGCTGCGCCGGAGAACCCGCCGGGACGCGTCAGCCCCAGCGCGGGCGCAGCAGGGAGGCCGCCTGTAGCGCGGAGCCTGGAGCTAAAGCCGCCGTGCCGGAGCTGGGGTGCCTGCGGCATGGCCGTGTGGCTCTGCGGGGCTGGAGCTCCGCTCTGCCTTCCACGACACCGACAGCCTGGGGGTCGCCCGGTGGCGCCTTGCTGAGGGGAGGCCCTGCACGTGCTGGGAGGAGGAGGCGCGGCCTCCTGTGTATGGTGAGCAGCACCCGTTCAACAGCTGGAGGGGGAAGTGGCTCAGGAGGCTGCGTAGCAAATGGGTTGGTCTGGAGTCTGGGACGTGGAGGGTCAGGGATTTTGTTGTCTAAAGCTGGGATGGGTCACGCTTTTAATTCATCCAGGAGGAAATGGGGTGAAGAGCTCTGGCTCTTCCTGCGTTGTTGGGAGTGCGCTAAGGTCTGGCAGTCCAGAGAGCTGCTGGGATGGCCTCAGCCCGAAACCACCTCTGTTGCTTCTGGGGGCCCAGCCAGAGGTTTCCCAGTGAGAGCTCTGGGGTCAGCACTTCCAGGAGGATGGCGCACTTCTGAAGGAAGGTGCCTGGGTGAGTGTGTGTGGCTTTTCTTTCTCTGTAACCCGATCTGAGTCGTCCTGTTGAGTGTTCTGGGGTCATGGGCATCTGCAGCCCATGGAGAGGGTGGGGCGTGTTGGGGAGACGCCCTGGGAAGGGCAGGGGAGCCCATGGGGAGAGCTCCGTGCACAGGGCTTGGCTAATGGGCTGGCAAGTGTGAATGCTGATCAATGTGCCCCTTGTTTCTAAGTCAGCGGCCCCGGTCCCCGTGCGCTGAGTGGCTGGGTCCTGGAAACCCTTTCCTGTGGAGAGTGGATCCGGAGTGTGGGGTGCAGGCCCAGGGCCCGTTCCGGCGTGGGGTCCAGAGTGTAGGTGCTTGCTCCTGTTGGCAGTGGGCCTGTGCTGTGCTCCCGGGGGGGTTAGGCAGCCCCGGTGGAGGCCTCGGTCTTGAAATGGGCCCCCCCCCCGGGAGTGCAGGCTGCCGTGCGTCGGGGGTGTGGCACACGGATCCCCAGGACGGTGTGTGGTGGAGGACGGGTGACGCGAGCTCTCCACAGAGCTTCATGTCCCTCCTCAACCACAGACCCCGTGCCGGGTGAGGGGCTGGGGTGGGTGAGGTCTCGGGCACTTGGCGGCCCCTCTCCCGGCAGGAGGCGTCTGCTCAGGTGGAGAGGCGGGCCTCCGCGAAGGCTTCTCCCGGGACACCAGCTGCCCGGAGCTCCCAGAGCCGGCAGCGCAGCTGGCCCTGGGCAGGGGATGTGGGTGACCTCTTGCAGGGGAGGGGGTGGTTTGGAACATGGCCGCCTCGCTTTGGAGATGAGGTTGTTTTCCAGACATGCTCTGGAGCTGTCATTAGGCTCACTGCCTGCCCAGCTTGAATAAAATTAGGTCTTTAATTTTTTTGGATTAGAGGGAATAATTCTGTGGAGGCACAGAAGAGCGGTCCTGTGGGGAGCTGGCTTAGCACTCAGAGTCTTCGATCCCTGAACCATCTCAGTGTGGAGGGGCAGCTCCTGGGGGGCGTGACGGGCTGGGCTCCAGGCTGCCCGGCCTGCAGGGAGCCTCATTCTGGAATCTTCCTCGGTAGCTGGGCGTGGAGGCATCATCTGCCTGCCTCTGCCTGCCCCGCCTCGTCCTCAGGCCTTCTCTAGTTCTGTTCCTTCCCACGGAGCCCTTAGCCTTGACCTGAGCTGAAGACCTGAGAACTTTTGAGTTTGCTTTTTTGTTTAGGCTTGGAAAACACAAAAGAAGGGTGAATGGGAGCAGAAGACCAGGTTCTCCGTGGCTTCCCGTCCTGGGAGGAGGTGGGGAGAAGCTTTGGGCAGGGATGAGAGGTTGGGGTCTCTGCTCCAAGGGGCTGTGGGTGGGAGGCTGCAAGCGCCTGGTTCATGTGTTTCTGGCCCTGTGTGCCGGTGCAGGGCTCTGAGCTGGGGCTCAGGGTGCAGAGGGCATGTGCCTGGACTTTAAAGTTTGTCCATCGTGGAGGCTGAGGCCAGGAGAAGAGCAGTAACGCTCAGCCGGCTGGGCTTGCTTGCCTGGAGGTGGGTGGTCAGGTGCATCACAGAGCGTCCCCCTAGGTTGGAGCAGGAGGTGGCCTGGAGTCCCCTTTGTAGACCAGATGGGGCTGGGAAGGGCCTTATGTCCGTAATCTGTTATTTATTTATTTTGAGAGCAAGCGCCTCGCTCTGTGGCCCAGGCTGAGTGCTGTGGTGTGAGCATAGCGCACTGCAGCTGGGAAGTCCTGGGCTAGCCCACGCCTCCTGCCAGCTGGAAGATGGCCCCCTTCTTATCTGTTCTTCCAGAATAGGTCAGATTCACATGACATGCACACACACACACTCACACACACAGAAAAGACATCCCCAGGAACCCTGGACTGTATAAAATGATGTCCAGCCAGGGTGATTTGCTCCCTGTGTGCTGCTCCGTCTCTGCCCTGTCTGCATGGCGCCTCTCCTAGGGCCGTTCTGCCCTGGGTCCGCCACGGACCCTCTCCTAGGGCCGTTCTGCCCCGGGTCTGCCACGGACCCTCTCCTGGAGCCGTTCTCTGCCCCGGGTCTGCCACAGACCCCCTCCTAGGGCTGTTCTGCCCCGGGTCCGCCACGGACCCTCTCCTGGAGCCGTTCTCTGCCCCGGGTCTGCCACGGACCCTCTCCTGGAGCCATTCTCTGCCCCGGGTCCGCCACGGACCCTCTCCTAGGACCGTTCTCTGCATGCGTGCCTCAGTGCAGCGTTGCGTGTCTGCGTGTTCGCTCCCCCCTCCTCACACGTGTGCAGCTGCTCCATGTCCTGCTGTGTGCGTGTGTCCATGCCCCCTCTGCCCTGCTCACGACTTCTCTGACCAGTTCGCACTGATGGACCTTGAAGCAGGTGCTGGGACTTTGCCGCTGCGAACGGTGCTGCGTGGGGTCCGTGCACACCTCCACACGTGTGCAGGGTGAGTTCCTAGAAGCTGTCTGGTGGCTGTAAAAATGTTCTCATCTCAAAGGCTGCTTCTCCTTGGACCAAATATGCAGAGAAATTAACGCTCACTTTTCCTGTCATTGAAAAGCTACATTTTTATGGAAACCCATCCAGGCTGGAGACAGAAGGTGGGTGCAGGGAAGGGAGGCTCAGGGCCCCACTCTTGGCCACTTGCTGCTCATGTGGCTGATGCAGGGGCAGATGCCCTGCTCCCTGGGGTAGATGCGGCCTCCTCCCTGCTGCCTGGGGTAGATGCTATCTCTGGCCTCCTACCTGGCTGGGCACTGGGGCCACTCTTGGAGATGGGTAGGGGAAGAGGCGTGGCAGAGTCGGGAAGAGGAGGGCCTCCCCGGGTGCTGGCCGTGGTCCTGACCAGGAGCTGCAGCTGTGGCTCCTCGTGGGCCAGAGGTCTCTTGGTGATTCCTGGCATCCGCCCAGGCCACAGAGTCGGGGGCTTGGCTCACCTCCGGGTGGCTTCGGGGAGGGGCTGGTGTTTGGGAGTTGCCTGCCTGAGGAATGATTGCAAGGGGCTGCTGGGACAGGGTACCCGGCCGGCTTCTCTCCTCTGCAATTAGCGCTGAGCCAGCTTATCGGAGACCATCCCCTCCCACGGGTGCTGTTTAATTAACCAAGAGCTGAGCTGAGATCACGTGACGGAAGTAGGGGGCCTCAGCCTGAGTGGCGGGCGGACAGGACCGCGTCTGTCAGGGCGAGGGGGTTTGGAGGCCCCTGCTGCCCTTCATTTCTTAAATAAACCCTTGGTCATGGGTTATTTTCTTCTGATTACAAAGATAAGCACACCCACTGCAGGAGACGGGGACGTGCGGGAAGCAGGAAAGGACGTTTGCCCTTCCTGATGTCTTCCCCGGCGCCCGTGCCCGCCCGTGCACTTCCGAGCAGAACAGGATTCAGGCGCCCCATCCTTGCAGTGTTGACGGCCTCTTGTCCAGACTTCTCACGGGCGAGATGAGCCTCTGGAGCCGGGTGGTTGCCGTCTGATCAGGGGCTGCTGCCGCACCTGTCCGGACGCCTGTGGACACCGGTAGCCACGGAGTCGCCGTGTGGCGGGCGTCCCTGTGTGTATGTCGGCACCACGTCTGTCCTGGGGACGCGTCCGCATGACTTGGGGATTCAAATATGTCCCGTCCAGGGCCGTGCTGCAGGGCCTGGGTCTGCCTGAGTATGAGTAGGTGACCAGGACCAGCTGCGGCAGCCCTGGCCCCTGCACTGCCTCTCCAGGAAGGCTGGTGAGGGGAGAGGGAAGACCCAGGCTGGCCCAGGAGGGGCTCGTGTTGGAATGAGGTTCTTTCTGTGGGGTGAGCCCTCCGTCGCCGGAGGTGTGCAAGCGGAGGCCGAGAGAGGGCATCACTAGGACGTTTGTGGGGGCCAGGGACTGGAGCTGTGAGCCATGGACCAGCTGAGGGCACTGGCCTGCTTGGGAAGGGGGTTAGGCCTGGCTGTCTCCCGGAGGGCCTTGGTCAGGAGTGCCTCTGTTGTGGTGCCCTCAGCATCTGAAAGTGTTTTTGGTGGGGCTGACGGGCAGCTTGAGCCCATGAAGGGAGCATGGGGTTTCTCAGGAGGAGTCCCCTTGTTGAAGGGGGAGCCCTTCCACACCCCAGCTCCCTGGAGTGTTTCTACCTCATGAGGCCTTTGCTTTTGGAGGCTGCCAAGGGCCTCGGCAGGGCCAAGGTGGGACCTGCAGGATCAGGAGCATAGGCCAGGCCAAGCAGGGGCTCCCAGAGGTGCCAGGGATGGGGGTGTGCATGGCAGGGAAGCTCCGGGGCACAGGTCTGAGGAGGAGTAGGCTGGGCCGGGAGGGGGACACTGGCCAGGGCCAGAGCTTCAGCCACAGAGGGAGGGGCGATTCCGCAGCTCACAGGGGCCCCGGGCACTGCCTGTTTCCTCGGGTGTACCCGTCCACACTCCAGCTTTCCTGTGGGGGCTGCGGCAGCACTGACTCTCGGAGTATGGAGAGGACGAGGTGTGGTGAGCATCCGCACTCCCCGTCCAGACCTGCCCTGTTCCAGAGAGAAACTGAGGCACAGGTGGGCGCCCTGGGCACAGAGCCGCTGACGGGCAGGCATGTTGCCCACCCGCACTCACTGTCCCAGACCTTGACGACACGCTCTGTTTATTTTCTTTTTAGAAATAGAAGTTAAGTTTTCCCCACATACAGATAGTACTTTAAAGTGAGTAGTTCACAGATGTTTCGAGTGGAGGATTTCGTGACGGTCTCCGCCACCAGCCCTATTTGAAAACTTGTCACCCCACGTGGACACGCACCCCCCCGCAGCCGCTGGTCTCCTTCCTGTCTCTGCGACTTGCCTGTTCTATTTTATTTTATTTTATTTATCTTTAAGACAGGGTCTCTTCTGGCCCAGGCTGGAGGGCAGTGTCGCCATCACAGCTCCCTGCAGCCCCGACCTCCTGGACTCAGATCCCCAGGCGTCTGCCTCCCAAGTAGATGGGACTGCAGGTGCCCCACCACATCTGGCCAATTTAAACAAATTATCTGTAGAGATGGGATCTCACTATGTTACCCAAGCTGGTCTTGAGCCTCACAAAGTGCTGGGAGTACAGGTGCGGCCGCCGTGCCCGGACGGTGCCCTTTTGTGTCCGGCTCTCTGTGCTGAGCCTGCGCTTGGGCCCCTCCCTACGTGGGGTCGAGAGTCACTGCCTCATCCTCCCCGTGGCCGTACGGGTGGACCTCTGTCCACTCACTCTGGCTGGACGTTGGGTTGCGTCTGCCGTGAGGCTGCCGTGGACAGGCCGTGAGCGTCTCTGGATACGCCGTCATTCCTCTTGGGATGAGGCCTGCGTCACGAGTGTTCAGTGCCCTGGGTGGGGCGTGCCCCTCCTCATCTCTGCACCCCCGACCCACACAGGCCCCCTCCCGGGACCCTCGCCCTGCTCTTCCTGCTGTGCGGAAGGCGGTGCCGTGATGCCTGGGTTGGACCCCGGCCCAGCTGCTGGCCTGGGCTCTCCAGAGGGCTCAGCTTGGCCAGGGCAGGGTCTGAGCTGCCACCAGCCTGGATGTGGGGTGACCCCTCCATGCAGGTTCTGGGCTGTGCACTCGAAGCCAGTGTGAGGAGAGGATGTGGGGCCTCCCTCTGGGAGGGTGAGCAGACCCCTGCCCTGTGGGGACAGCCCTGTGGGGCTCAGGCCCCTGGAGAGAGAGTTGGGGGCTTCTGGGGGAGGGAGGGTCAGGCAGCTTCTCAGAGAAGGTGACCTGAGAATGAAGCCTGGGGAATGAGGAGGCGGTGACCCTGGGACGTGCAGGTGGGAGAGGATTCCAGGCAGCAGGAAGTGTGTGTGCAAAGGTCCAGGGGCAGGGAGGGCACTTACCTAAGGCAGAAGAGGAGCCAGGTGGGTGGATCGCATGGGGTCTGGCGGCCTGGAGGGCCAGGCCGGGGCGGGTCTGTCCTCAGGGCCTGGGGCTCGCCTAGGCCGGCCACCACTCCCACCCAGCTTCTCCGCCTGCTTCTGGGATCGAAGTGGGGTGTGGCTGGGACAGGGACACTCCTTTATGGGCTGAGTGGGGGCGCCTTCAGCTGGAATGGGGCAGTGGAGAGGGCAGTTGGGGCATGCTGGAAGGAAGAGCTAAGTCCAGGGGACCCCAGGCCTTGGGCTTCGAGTCCAGGGAGGTCAGGGAGTCGGGTGATGCCGGATGGGGAGGGAGGGCCGGGGCCTCTGTGTGGGGCCGGGATGGGTGGGCAATGCCGGATGGGGAGGGAGGGCCGGGGCCTCTGCCTGGGGCCAGCTGGGCACTTTGGCTCGGTCTCTGTCCAGCACCTGTGATCTGGGTGGGACAAGCGGCTAACAGAGAACAAATGAGCGCTGTGGAGCTTCCGTCTCCAGGGACCGTGAGCAGGCGCTGCTAAGTCACGAGGCAGTGCCTGGGAGCCGATTTCACCCCGTGCTGAGCCAGCGGGTTTCCTCCCAAGGCCTGGGAGTCTGCCCACAGCTGCAGCTCCCCAAGCCCTGGGTGCACTGCAGATGCCTCCTCTTTCTGGGGCGGGGTGAAGGCCCTGGAAGGACCCCTGGTTGCTGCGGCAGGGCTGGGGGTGTGCTGTTTGGGGGGCTGGGGTCCCTGTGAGCCTTGGGTGTCTCCTGCTCCTCCATTCCTGTTCCCCAGGGAGCCACAGCTGGCTGAGGGAAGCAACCATCCCGGGCCGCGGTCAGTGTGGGGCATCGAGGGCCCCCCAGAGCGCTTCCCTGCCTGGGGTGTTGTGGGGAGGGCTGGAAGTGCCGGGTGAACACGGGCAGGCCCAGGTCATCTGGGGACTGTGTGTGCCAGGCCAGCAGCTGGGCCTTCTGAGGCCTCCTGACCTGTGGCCTCTCAGGGTCCAGTTGAGCACCCAGTGTTTGGGGGCTCGGTCCCAAGGCCCACCTGGGCCCCTCGCACCCCTACCCCGTGGCCTTAGGCTCAGGCGGGTGCTGCCGGAAGCTGGGAGTGAGGATGGACCCGGCCTCGCCGGTGCAAGCCACACAGTGCTGGGCAGGAGACGGCTCTGTGCGGGGGTCTCCGTGGGCAGCTCTGCACCGAGTGTGGCCCGTGCCCCTCCAGCCCTGGCGGTCTGCGGTGATCCGTCACACCTGGTTCACCCCTGATTCACACGTGGACGCCGCCAGCAGTGCCCGCGCCCGTCACTCCCGAGGTGGGAGGTGGCGTGCGTCCTGGAAGCAGAGCAGTTCATTAGACGGTGAAATTAGATTCCACGTTGCAGCCGAGGCGGCCGCCTGATGGACGAAGCAGGCGGGGTCCCCAGGGAGACCTGTGCAGTCCTGGACCTGATGCCTGCTCAGTTCCCGGCCTTGCTGTGTTCCCAGGCGAGGTCGCTCAGCCTCATCAGTATGGACGTTATTCTGGATGGGGAATTTCTGAAGGAGGCCGCACGGGACCGCCAGGACCCCCTGCAGTGGGAGAGGGGTGCATGGGGGGCAGCCTGCTCCGGCCAGTCCCCGAATGGGCCTCTGGGAGTCTCCTTAGAGCCTCTGCTTTCCCGTCTGTGAAATGGGCACGTGAGAGTCTTCTCGACTCTCGGGTTGCTTCCCTCCTGGTGGGCAGTGGGTGTGCTGAGAAGCTTCGCCTGTGGGGCCGGGAGTGGGGTCTTGATGCCAGGGGCCCCTCCTGACCCACCCAACCCCCGATCTGAGGCGGGCGGCAGCGGCTGAGCCCCTCCCACCTGCCTGCCTGTCCTTCACCTGTTCGTTTTTATTTCACTAAATACGAAAGAGGAGATTGACAGCCTCAGCCAACTCGGAGTCAGCCGCTGGGAAGGGCCTGACGGTGGGGGAGGGGGAGTGGGGGATCCAGGATCACAGAGCGAAGGGGCGGGGCTGTGGGAGGATCATAGAGCGAGGGGGCGGGACTTTGGGAGGATCACGGAGCGAGGGGGCGGGGCTGTGGGAGGATCACGGAGCGAGGGGGCGGGGCTGTGCGGCTGACCTCTGGGGCCCTGACCCCTCCTGCACCGAACCTTCTTCCCCAAGCGTGTGAAGTGAGTCAGGAGCAGGGTGGTGGTGGCCGTGTCATGCTTTCCCAGAAAAGCAATATCCCCTTCAATCAGATTGGAGCAGGAAGGCGGGGGAGACCTGGAAGCAGAGGAGTCTCCCTGGAGGTGGGGACCCCGAGTGCGCAGGAACATGCTCGGATGCCCTTCTGCATCTCAAGGCCTGCGGTGCTGGGGGCGGGGGCGGGGGACAGGACTGCGGTCTGGCCGTAGCTGGGCACCCCTCTGGCCCGGTGACCCTTTGGTCCCTCCCACGGGTCCCTCCCTGACTGACTTCTCCTCTTTGGATTTGGGTCCCAGTTCCCAAGAGGGGCTCCCACTGCTTGGTGCTCAGGCTGCGACTGAATGTGGGGTGCCCGATCCCCACCATGGCCTCTTGCGATGGGCACGGGGCCAGGCTGTGTGTCAGAACCTGTGGGGAGCCCCAGCCAACGCCCACCGTCCAGGTGCCCTCCTGCCCCTCTGCTCAGGTGTGGGTGCCAGGACTCTGTGGGTTCTTCCCGCCCCCACCCCGGCACTGCCCCCGAATCTGGGGCTGGGGACCAGCTACTTGCCATGCCTTGTCTCCTTGGCAACGGCTGCCGGGGAAGCTCTTGAAGTTGAACCCATTATGATAATTAGCCCCGGAGACTC
>PVKV010011393.1:10530-42034 GCA_004027835.1 Alouatta palliata
CCCTCCGTCCTCCCCATCTGCCCTCCGTCCTCCCCATCCTCCCTCTGTCCTCCCCATCCTGCCCTGTTCTCTCCCATCCTCCCTCCATCCTCCCCATTCTCCCTCTGTCCTCCCCATCCTGCCCTGTTCTCTCCCATCCTCCCTCTGTCCTCCGCATCCGCCCTCCGTCCTCCCCATCCTGCCCTGTTCTCTCCCATCCTCCCTCCGTCCTCTCCATCCTCCCTCCGTCCTCCTTCTGTCCTCCTTCCTAAGGGAGGGAGGATGGCCTTGTCTTTCTTTTCTTGCAGACTTGGCTGCTGCCTGGGCAGGAGGGGGTGGGATGGGGTGGGCCTCTCCCTGCCCAGAGCTCCCAGGGACCTGAGTTTGCCTGTGGGTTTTGGGAGACGTGATTGGGGTGCTGCTCAGCTGAGCTGTGTGATCTCCAGCCTGGGGCTTCCCATTTGGGTGCACGAAGCCCCAGCCCCTCCTGCTTGGCGGAACGAAGACTTTTGAGTGTCTCATCACGGGCTGGTCCCGCAAGGGTCAGGCTGAGCTGGAGGTCCCGGCCCCTGGGTGTTCCCCACACCCTACAACCCCCTCCCCCAGGCCTTTGTCCTCTCTCAAGGGGAGGGGGGTGGTTCTCCATGGGACCCACTGCTGTGTCCTCGAGCCAGAACCCAGCACCAGAAGGGGCTGAGGCGGGAAGGCCTACCGGAGGGAGGGCTGCCCCTGTGGAGCCAGCGAGACCCCAGCCGAGTGCCTCATGGTGGGCTGTGTTCCCCGGCTTAGCTCGGGAGGGGCTGCACCCACGCCATAGGCCTGGGTCTGAGGGTGGTGATGGCCCCCATCACAGGATGTCCCTGGCTCTTAGGGAGTGTCTGTCCCACGTCAGGACGCTGTGTCTGGAATTCTGAGGCGATGGAGCCTGGGAGTTCGTCCCAGCGTTCCTGGAGAGCCCGAGCCTGGGGGGTGCCATCAGGGGTCTCCTGCCACCCTCTTCCTCCCCTGGGTCAGAGGCAGAGCCCCTCACCCACCTCAGTGAGCCTCAGTTTCCCCTTCTCTAAGATGGGTGTGAGTGGGGGTGTTTGGGGGACACGCTGTGTGGGGAAGCCTGGAAACCCCTGTGTCTTCACCACAGCTCAGCTGATTGGGTGGGCAGCAATTCGGGACTGTCTGCAGTTTGGAGGCTTCTTCCCTGGTCTGTCTGGGGCCTGAAGCCTTGGCTGAGGCACTGGGATCTTTTCGTCCCCCAGTCGGGCCCAGATGCACCCGAGCCACCTCCTTCCTCCTCCGGCGGCTCTTCCCGGGCGTCTCTCTGCCTCCCCTGCACCGGCCACCCCCGGCGGTGCCATCTGTGCCATCTGTTCCAAAAACTTAAAAAACAAAACTGGGAGCCGTTGCCTGCACTTTCCGGGTGGGGCCGAGGCGGGAGGGGCGGCTCCCAGAGCGCAGGGTCTGCGGCACGGCGAGGCGGGGCGGGGGCGGGGGCGGGGATGGGCGACGCGGGCGGCAGCTGAGCTGGAAGGAGCCGGAGCCTTCTGAGGGGCTGACTGCAGGAGATCCATCTTCTCCTGGAATTCTGGCTCCGTTCCTCCTGGTCCATGCCCGCGGGGCGCAGCCGCAGCTCGGCCGCTTCTGCATGCGTTCTGTCTCCAGGGTTTCTGAAATGGTATGAGAAGCCTGGTCAGAGCCGCCTGATCACCAGGGACCTACCTGGGCCTCGTTCTTTCTTAATTTGGAGGAAGGCTCCTTGCCGCCCGAGGAGCTGGCCTTCCTGGATGCAGCAGCAAGGGCTCAGAACTCCAGTCTGTGGGGCTGTCCCCGCCCCCACCACGCCTGTTCTCAAATCCGATCAGCCTCACCCTCGGTGGGACACGGACACGCCTGCCCTTCTCTCTCTAGGCCTCCCCACCTGCTCTTCTCCCCTTTTCCGCTTATGGCCAACTCCTCGTTACCCTGTAGGGTCCCCCTGCTCCCTGTACACGCCTCCTCCGGGAAGCCCACAGGATTGTGTGTGTGGCTCTGCTGGGCTGAGCTGGGTCCCTGAGTCCCTCCTGTGATGAGTGATGCCCTCTGTATCCCCACTGCGCTTCTCCTGCCTCCCAAGACTCTGGGCTCCTGACCAGGAAGCCAGGGGGACCTCCCCATCCTCCCCTGCTCTGACCCCACTGAGAGTCCAGAGGAAACCCCGTTAGGCAGAGAACCACCCACAGAAACCCCGCTAGGCAGACAGAGAATCACCCACAGAAGGCGCACGAGACGTCTGCACGTTTTTCCCAGGGCTCAGTTAATTGAAGAACTTGGCCAGCGAGCACAGGAAATTAATCGCGGCTTGGAAATGGGACGTCCCTGGCGTGTGGTTTGCCTGCCTGGGCCTCGGCACCGCTGCCTGCAGCCGGGAGCTTCGGGGTCGGGGCCGAGGCCTCTGGGTCGACCTCACATGTGGGTGGGGCCGAGTGCCCCTGGGGACAGCGCCTCAGGGCCAGTGCCTTTGTGCTGGAGGCTGGGGCTTGTGGGGGTGGGAGGAGGACCCTTGTCTCCTGGGGGGCCTCCTTGGGACCCGGATCGGCCGACGCAGGGCGTTCCTGGTGCTGCTTTGCCCAGTCCACGACGAGTGGCAGCCGGATAGGGCAGGACGGGCGGCGGCTCTTGGTTTTGGGGGTGGCGGTGAGGGGTGCATCGGGGGGCAGGCGCTGGCTCTTGGACTAGGGCGAGCACCCCAGCCGCTCAGGCCTGCCTGGCCTCCACCTGCAGCGCTGGGCTTCGAGCTTCTCACAAGGCCCTGGACCCTCCCTCAGCCTGCAGGGACCCCTGCCCCCGCCCGGATCCCTGCTTCCGCCCTGACCCCTGCCCCTGCGGCTGGAGCTCTGGCTGGCACGTCGCCCTGGGCTGAGGCATCCTCGCTGTCAGCGCAGAGGCTCCTGGTTTCCACGAGGCGGGTCCCGGTGGGGGACCTGGGCGGACGTGTGGCCTGGACCTGCCCTGGAGCTGTGGGTGGGAGACCTGGGTCTCCCTATGACTGTCCTCCGACACCAGTGAGGGCGTTCTGTGCCTGCACCGCCGAATCAGCCCGTCTCGCCGCAGGCCGGGCCTCTGGCTGAGGGCCCTGTGTCCTCTCCCAGCCTGTGATGGTCATTTTATATGTCCACTTGGCCACGCCATGGGGCCCGGCTGGCGACCACACATCTGCCTCGATGCTGCTGTACGGGTGTTTTCCAGCGTGATGGACACTCAGCAGGCTTTGAGTTAGGCCAGTGACCCTGCACTTTGGGGTGGGCCACGTCCTGGCAGCTGGTGCCTAGAGAGAAAAGACTGAGGTTTCTGGAAGAAAGGAACTCTCCTCGACACGGCAGTGTGGAAGCCACGCCGGGTTTCCAGCCCGCGCTGTGGAGTTTGGACTCAGATGGCGGCATCGGCTCTTGCTGGGATTTCCGGCCGGCCTGCTGACTCAGCAGCTCCCATGCGCTCGGGGGCCTGTTCTCAGAGTCAGTCCCCACATGATTGGTGAGACACCGGCTCTGGAGTCGGCCCTGTTTCTTGGAGAGCTTGGTGTGGGACATGGCCGCGTGGTCCTCTGGCCAGGATGGAGCGACCGTCCCTGCCCTGCCTGGAGCGGACCTGGGGAGACATGGCCAAGAGAGGCCTGTGCGGGGCAGAGCTGGTTGGGGTGGAAAGGGCCCCGGGCGTCCCGCAGACGAACCCAGCTGCTCTGGCGGCCACGCTCCCGCTGGGCAGAGGTGGACGGCCCACCTGAGCAGCGAGCACAGTGGGTGGAGCCACGGCTTCGCCACGGTCCTCAGCAACAAAGCAAATAACCACCCGCATCCACCTCCTTTGGAAGATCTCAAGGAGACCATCCGGTTTTGAAAACGTATACAGAAGAAATAAAAAGAATGGAGCACGCATCCTGCCTCTTCTGTCATTTCTATAGGAACTTAGGATGACCGATGCGTGCTCTTTTTCTAGAAATTTCTCTTTAGAAAGGTTTTCACCTGGGGAATAAGGCGTGAGGGACGGACTCCCTCTGCAGCCCCTGTCATCTGTGGGCCCCACAGGACGGCCGGCGTGGGGGCCGTGGGCACTGACTGTCACTGGCTTTTTAAGGGTCGTAGTGAAGCTGTGGGCGTGCTTTATGAAGGCGTCACTCAGAGGCGGGCACGGGGTCACAGCTTCTCAGTGGCATGGGGCTGGGACGTCTTCAGGGTGCATGTGGGTGGAATCTGGACTTGGGCTCACACTAGAGATGCTGAGGTTTCACGTGAGATGCTTTAAGATGTGTCCCCTGCCCCTTCACCTCTGGTTTTGCTGCCCGGTGGACAGAGCCTTCGAAGGCGCCATCCCCGCCACCGCCGCCTCTGGCTGAGCAGGGACAGGTCTCACTTGGCTCTGGTGCTGGGATGGGCAGGTCATGGGGCTGACCTCGGCTGAGCCGCCTGTGCCTCCACCTCTGCTTCAGACCGCATGGTCCTGCGTGCTTCTGAAACACAGCCGTGCCCTTCCTGGGTCGGTCTCAGGAGGACCACCCTGTCCCCCACCTTCCCTTCCCGGGCCGTGCAGCAGAGGCCACTGCTGGGGAGTCGGAAGGCAGAGCTGTGGGGATGGCGTCTGCCCGGGCTGGAGGACTCAGGGACTTGAGGGGCTTCAGCGGGCTGGACGGGGGCTGCAGGGGACCATGCCGGCCTCCCCACATCTGGGCGATGTTCGTGGGGAGATGACTGGGTCTGGGCAGAGGGAAGCGGTGGGGGTGCCCGTGGGTGAAACGAGCCTGGAGTGGCACGGACGCCCTCTTGTTCTCGGCCGGGGGGAGCTCGCCCGAGGCCCCACATGCTGGAGGCACTTTGTACACAGGATGGGCTTGACGTGAGGTCCACGTGGTGTCTGTTTGTCCACAAGGTCAGGCTTTTATTGATCCCGTTTCAGTCAAGCCATGAGCTACATGGAGTCACGGCCACACTGTGGTCACGGCCACGCCACGTGGGTCAGTGCTGCAAACCATACATTGCCGAGTTCTCATCCCGCCAGGGCACACGTTCCACCACAAGGTCAGGTTTAACATCAGGAGGAAGACACAGCACAGAGGGTCGGAAGCCGCCCGGAGGCCTGGCCTGGGCTGCCACTGCCGCCGTGGACAGGCCTCCAGGGAGAACGGAGCCGGAGGAGGTGCTGTGAGTATCCTTTTCTGGTTGGACTTGGTCTTTATTTTTTTATTTGTTTATTTTCTTTTGAGACAGAATCTTGCTCTGTCGCCCAGGCTGGAGTGCAGTGGCCTGATCTCGGCCCACTGCAGCCTCCACCTCTTGGTTCAAGTGATTCTCCTGCCTCAGCCTCCCAAGCCGCTGGGATTACAGGCGCACACCACCACATCCGGCTCATTTTTGTATTTTTATTAGAGACAAGGTTTCATCATGTTGGTCAGGCTGGTCTCGAACTCCTGACCTCAGGTGAGCCACCCGCCTTGGCCTCCCAGAGTGCTGGGATTATGGGTGTGAGCCACCATACCTGGCTGATTCAATGTCTATATTGAAATTGGCTTTTCTCTTTGGAAGCTAAAAAGTACAACAACTGTAGAGAAAGTTTCTGGACTTTTCTTTTGTTGGAAGTTTTTTGACTGCTGGTTCTTTGTTATAGGTCTATTTAGATTTTCTGTTTCTTCTTGAGTCAGTTTATTTCAATTTATTTTTTTCTTTGAGACAGGGTCTTGCCCTGTCACCCAGGCTGGAGTGCAGGGGCACGATCTTGGCTCACTACAACCTCCGCCTTCCAGGTTCAAGCAGTTCTGCCTTAGCCTCCTGAGTAGCTGGGATTACAGGCGTGTGCCAGCACACCTGGCTAGTTTTTGTATTTTTAGTAGAGACAGGGTTTCTCCAAGTTGGCCAGGTTATCTCGAACTCCTGACCTCAGGTGTGCCGCCCGCCTCGGCCTCCCAGAGTGCTGGGATTACAGGCGTGAGCCACCGTGCCCGGCCAGTTTTTGTTGTTGTTGTTCTTAAACAAAACATCTTTTCCTCCTTCGTAGAGTGCTCTGTGAAAGACAGATGGAGTCTTTTTCTAAGACGGAGCTAGTTATGCCAGGGGCTCTGCACAGGCCTGCCCTCCCCTGCTTCTGAGCTCCGCAGCCCGGCTCCACAGACACGGCCCTGCCAGCTGTCGCCCGGACGCCTGCCACTCTTGTTCAACCTTGATCCCACCTCCACCCTGTGGGCTAGTGATCTCCTGGCTCCCCGCACCCTCCCAGCAGTCTTCTCAGGTTCTGCCCCCAGGGGTGACTGTGGTGCCCAGTGATGCCTCAGGGAGTCCTGGTCCTTGCCTGGGGCATCCATGACCTCCCACACCTGGGGCAGCTCTGGGGGGCAGTGGGGCGGGCATCAGTCCTGCCTTATTCCTGGAAGCCTGAAGCCACTTGGGGAGGGAGGTCCAGCCCTGATCCCCCACGTGGGGACCTTGCCCGGCGTGTGTGCTGTGCCCGTGACCTACGAAAGAGCAGCAGGCTTCATCTAGGTCCCTCTGGAGCAACAGGAGGAGGGTTTGGGGCATCTGGGGGCTTGGGTGAGGGAGAGGTGGTGAGGCGGGGTGGGGGTGGTGCAGGGCCTATAGAGGCAAAGGGCAGCAGACTCCTGGAGCGCGATGGGTGAGGGGGTCCCAGGGGCAAGGGTGATACAGGGCTGTGCACTGGGTGTGGGTGCTGGTGCGTGGTACCGACGGTGCAGGATGGGGCCCGCTCTGAGCGTGGCATGTCAGATGTGGGCTCAATTATCTGCTGCAATTGCCGCTACCGCCCAGTGGGCCGATCCCGGTTAAGAGCTCGGAGCCTGAGCCTGCGGTGATTGGGACCCCAGGTTTGTGCCTGGATGGCCTGGTCCTGTCCTTCTGCCTCTGTGGCCAAGGTCTGAGAACTCTCCCTGCAGGCTGAGATGCTGGGGCTTCCCTCCTCTCCCAGCCGCGGGGCTGAGCCTTCGGTGAGTCCTCTCTCCGGTGGTGCTCCCCAGGGGCTCGCCTGAGAGACAGGAAGCCGTGAGGGGAGTGGGGTCCGCTTCTTACCAGGCACCGTGGCCAGTGCTGATCTCCGCTTCCCAGACCCTCCAGACACTGCGGCCAGCGCTGACCTCTGCTCCCCAAATCCTTCAAACCCTCCGGACACCATGGCCAACACTGACCTCTGCTCCCCAAACCCTCCAGACACCGTGGCCAACGCTGATCTCTGCTCCCCAAATCCTGCAAACCCTCCAGACACTGTGGCCAGCGCTGACCTCTGCTCCCCAAATCCTCCAAACCCCCCAGACACCAGGGCCGAGGCTGACCTCTGCTTCCCAGACCCTCCAGACACCGTGGCCAGCACTGACCTCTGCTCCCTAAATAGCGCCTCACACCGAGGACTTGTTTTGTTTTTTTCTTTTGATCCATGGCAGCTTGTGTCACAGCCACGTGTGCAGTGCCCTGGAACCAAGGCAGGGCTGTGGTGCCGCTTTGGGGTTGGGAGGAAAGGGATTCTGTGTGTGGGGAACCTCCCTCCCCCAGCAGTCCCCTGGACGTGGGACGGAGGAAGGCTGGGGTTTGAGTCTTTGGGGCGAGGCCAGGCTGGAGACACAGCAGGGCCCTCAGGCTCCGTGGCAGCCGGGCCGCTGGGTGTGGGAGGTGATGGTGAGTGTGGAGACAGCACAGGGGGCGTGGCCACGGGACGGTGGCTGCTCTGTGGCTCGGTCCCTGCCGGCTCCTGGTCTGAGCATGCTGGAACGAGAGGCAGCAGTGTTGTCAGGGGAGCGAGGCTTGTTCCACGAGTGGCCTCCATTATGGCTGTGACCAAGGACCCGGACGTTGGACAGGTCGCCTGCGCATCCCAGGACACGTGTGAGAAATGTAAAGGGGGTGAAGCATTTGCTTCCTGAGAAGTGGGTTTCTCTCTGGTGTGCTTTCCGTGACTTCAACGGCGGGGGCTGCTTTCCTTCCGAAGCGGCAGCTTGAGGCTCTGGGATGCTCAGCTTTGCTCCCAGGAAGAGCTGGGAGATTTTCTGTCTCTTCTATGTGGGTGGCCTTGCTGCAGCCACAGCCGGGCAGGCACCTCCCGTCTGCAGCTTTCGGGGTGGGCAAGGGAGCAAGTGAATCAGAGCTGCTTGTATCAGAGTAGGACGCAGTGCCGAGAAAAAGTCACGCATTTGGGCTGGGCGCGGTGGCTGACACCTGTAATCCCAGCCCTTTGCTGGGCCGAGGCAGGAGGATCACCTGAGTCCAGGAGTTCGAGACCAGCCTGACCAATATGGTGAAACCCTGTCTCCACTAAAAAATATAAGAATTATCCAGGCGTGGTGGTGCGAGCCTGTAATCCCAGCTACTCAGGAGGCTGAGGCAGGAGAATCGCCTGAACCCGGGAGGTGGAGGTTGCAGTGAGCTGAGATCGTGCCACTGCACTCCAGCCTGGTGACAGAGTGAAACTCTGTCTGGAAAAAAAACAACTACTACATATATTTGGGAGAATTTTGGTGTGGCCGTGAACTTGAGTGTCTGAGGGGAGGTTGAAAAGGGTTAGTGAGAGTCAGGTGGTCCCGTGGGAAGAGGATGGGAAGAGCAGTCACGGTGGGAATCACTGGCAGGAGGAGGTACCTGCGACCCGGAGGAAGGAAAAACTGAGCCTCCTGGCAGCCAGGGAGAGGCCAGAAAGATGATCCGAGGAGCTATTGTTGCTTGGCTCTGGATTTGACTGGCAGAGGAAAGCTCTCTGCGTGTGGGTCTGGAGAGGAGATAGATGGCCCAGTGTGAGGAGACGGGAGGGTTGATCCGGAGCCTTCTGCCCTGGGGGTGTTGCTTTTTCTGCTTCTGCAGCGGTTGGTGGGCAGGCCTGGCTGTTCCCGTTTGACTCTGAGAGTTCTGGAGACTTTCCCAAAGGATGAGACTACCAGGCTGAAACCAGGCAGAAGGGGCGGGGCCGGCGTGGAGAGGGGGGCTCGTCCTGGGGTGGGGGGCAGCTGCGCACCATGCCACCGTGGAGTTCCGGGGTCCCAGGAGGCGGCTGAGGGGTGCCCTCTGGCCGGTGTGGGCTCCGGTGGGGTGGGTGGGGAGTGGGGTCCTGCGTTCTGGAGACGCGGCCACGCTGGTGACCCCGAGGCCCGGCTGAGTGCGCGTTCCCTGCCCCCCAGGTTCCTCCTGGTCTTCTCCTGCCTCGTGCTGTCTGTGTTTTCCACCATCAAGGAGTATGAGAAGAGCTCAGAGGGGGCCCTCTACATCCTGGTGAGCCCCGAGCGAGGGCAGTGGGGCCGGAGGGGCCCGGGAAGGAGCTGGAGCTGCCTGGGTGTCTGTCCCCGTTCCTATTACTATACAGCCTCTGACGCCCCCAGCCCCGGCTTCCTGTAAAGGCCTCCCAGACCCCCACAGCACAACCCCTCTCCCCTGCCCTGCGCCCTCTAGCCCCCAACCAGCTCCTGCAGCCCCAGAGGTGGCTGTGACTTGGTGCTCTGTCAGCCCCACCTGCCCCCAGCCCCACAGCCCCACCCTAGCTCTGAGTAACTCAGGCCTCGCCTCACCCCTCCTGGTGACGTCAGAGCAGCTGACAGCCCCGCCTCCATCCCCCCACCCCGGGCGGGCCACCCCCCTTTTCCTACCCTCCCATTATCTCTGGAGCCAAAACCGTGGGGCGTCCCCAGCAGACGGCAGGCGTGGGTGTTGGGGTGGGGGTGGTGACGCTGGCAGCAATGCTGTGCCAGGGCAGGGTGGGTGCCATGGCAACGGGGGGAGTACGATTCCTGTGTTGCTATTGGTAACGGAGTGGGGGGGCTCTCAGAGAGACTGGTCCCCATCTGAATGCACCTCCCTCTACTGCCCGCCCTGCCGCTCTGTCCTGGGTTTGCCCAACGTCTGGGTGGAGGCTGTGACCCCCCTTGTAGTTACCTGGGTCCTTCACGGCCCAGCTGTACACCCCCAGCTCAGACAGCGCTCCCCAGATCAGACAGGGCCCCCCACATCAGACAGAGCAGGACCCCTACTGGCTCAGACAGGGCCCCCAGCTCAGACAGGGCTCCCAGCTCAGACAAGGGCCCCCAGCTCAGACAGGGCCCCCCAGATCAGAGAGGGCAGGACTCCTGCTGGCTCAGACAGGGCCCCCAGCTCAGACAGGGCCCCCCAGTTCAGACAGGGCAGGCCCCCTACTGGCTCAGACAGGGGCCCCCAGTTCAGACAGAGTCCCCCAGCTCACACAGGACCCCCCAGCTCAGACAGGGCAGGCCCCTTACTGGCTCAGACAGGGGCCCCCAGTTCAGACAGAGTCCCCCAGTTCACACAGGGCCCCCCAGCTCAGACAGGGCCTCCCAGCTCAGTCAGGTCCCCCACAGCTCAGATAGGCCCCCCCAGCTCAGACAGGGCCTCCCACAGCTCAGACAGCCCCCCCCAGCTCAGACAGATCCCCCACAGCTCAGATAGGCCCCCCAGCTCAGCCAGGGCCTCCCAGCTCAGAGAGGGGCTCCCAGATCAGCTAGAGCCCCCCAGCTCAGACGGGGTAGTCCCCTATCTCAGAGCCCCCAGCTCAGACAGGGCCACCCTTCCACAGCTCAGACAGGCTCCCATTCCAGCTCAGATAAAGCCCCCCACAGCTCAGACAGGGATGGGGGGAGAGTGGCCCCCGTGGTGTTCCTGGATACAGGGACCCCAGAGGGTCCAACCCGTCCTGCCCAGAGGCTGGAGAGGGATGGGGGACCTTTGAGGGTCGGGCTAAGCTTGCAGTTTACCGTGGGGCCTCTGGCCCTGTGGCCTGGTCTCTGGGCCAGAACGGCCCCTGTGGGTGTCCAGGCAGGGCCCCCAGGCCCTCCCCCAGGCCCTCCCCCAGGCCTCGTGTGGCCTCAGCTCGCCTCCCCTGCAGGAAATTGTGACCATTGTGGTGTTCGGCGTGGAGTACTTCGTGCGGATCTGGGCCGCAGGCTGCTGCTGCCGTTACCGCGGCTGGAGGGGGAGGCTCAAGTTCGCCCGGAAGCCGTTCTGTGTGATTGGTGAGGCCTGGTGCGGGTGTTGGGGCCAGGGGCCCAGGCACGGACTCAGCCCTGGGGGGAGCTGGGGTGTCTGCGTGGGGTCCTTCTGGAAGTTTCTTCTCACCTGCTGACTTGGAGTTGGAGCCTGTGGTTAACTCCACCTGAGTGTCAGGAAGAGGGACGTGGCGCCAGGCTGCCTGTCCCGGGCCCCACAGGCAGGGTGGACGGTCGTAGTGGCCTTCCTGAGGCCGGACAGAGCCCACGCCGGGCGCTTGGCGCGCACCTTCCCGGCCCTCTGCACAGCCTCCTGGAACCCGGGGCTGGGGTTTCCCCCGGGGCCTGCAGGGGCGGCCCCAGCTCACCTGTCCACGCCCGCCTCGCAGACATCATGGTGCTCATCGCCTCCATCGCCGTGCTGGCCGCCGGCTCCCAGGGCAACGTCTTCGCCACGTCTGCGCTCCGGAGCCTGCGCTTCCTGCAGATTCTGCGGATGATACGCATGGATCGGCGGGGCGGTACCTGGAAGCTGCTGGGCTCGGTGGTCTACGCCCACAGCAAGGTGAGCCGTGGCACCCAGGCCGCCGGCGAGGGTCCTGGCCCGCACCGGCCCCCCTCTGCTCAGAGTTTGCTCCGAGAGCCCTGGTGGAGGGAAGGAGGTCAGCAGTGGGTCTGGCTGGACCGGCCTGGGAGCCCGTCAGGTGGGGAAGCCACTCCCCGGCCTTTCTTCTTGGTGCTTCTTCCCAGGGCTTGGCCCATCTTTGTCCTCTGTCTCCGGAAAGCTTCTCTTTCCAAAGGCCAGGCCGGGCCATTTCGGCTCCTGCACGCCCCCGTCCCCCTCACTTTCCTGCTGAGAGCCCTGGGTTCTGTGGTTGGGTGTCTTCTTCCTGGGTTTTAGTGCCTGGATCAATACGCCGGCCTAGTCACGTGCCTGGTGGTGGTTCAAGCTGCGGCTTGCGGCGGTGGCTGGCCAGGGGCCCCCCAGTGACAGAGACCCCATCCTGCCAGACTGTGCTATCCGTCCACCCTACGCATGGGTGGGCTTATTTGCTCAAACGGCCCCTCCCCATTTTCTTCCCTCCTGCGCCCTGGCCGGGTGGTGGCTTTGTCTGCAGAGCAGGCAGGGGTCAGCCCCCGGGGGTCCCTCCCTCCCTGGACGCTGTGGGGTTGGGTGCTGGCTGGAGTGGGCACCCTTTCACATCTGCGCCCTGAGGCTCAGGGAGGCTGGGAGAGGGTCTCCACAGTCCCGAGATTCTCCAGCCCCGCCAGCCGCCGGCATAGACGCTGCTGACCCTGGAAGACACGGCGGGCCGGCCGTGCGAGCCACTGGAGGCACAGGGGCAGGGGCTGGTGCAGGTACGAGAGTGGAGCCCGCCGCTACTCCGGGTTCCCCTGGCCAGCCCTGCCGCTGACCGTGTGTGGAGCTTCTGCTGGCCTCAGGAGAGGGGTTCAGCTCCCACATCCCTGGAGACGAAGTCCAGGGCAGGCTGGGGCGAGGCCGCAGTGCCGGTGGTGACTGCGATGCTGTCTGCCTGGCAGGAGCTGGTCACCGCCTGGTACATCGGCTTCCTCTGCCTCATCCTGGCCTCGTTCCTGGTGTACTTGGCGGAGAAGGGGGAGAACGACCACTTTGACACGTATGCGGACGCACTCTGGTGGGGCCTGGTGAGTCGTGGTCCCTGTGGCTTTTCCTTTCCCTGCCGTCCCGCCCGCCCGCCCGCCCGCTGAGGATGCGCCCCTGTCGCAGTGCTGGGACCAGGCTCTCCCGGGCTGAGCCGGCGCCGTACGTCTCTTTGGGGCCACCTGCTGGCCGCCCATGGTCATGACGGCACGTGGTCACGGCTGAGACGGGGGTTCGGGTGGGGAGGGCTGGGCCCAGGGTTGGGGTGGGCGCTGAGCTCAGCTGTGGTGGGATCTTCTTCCTCCTGAGTGACCCCCCACCTGCTCCTTGTCCTGATTGTTGGGGGAAGGGAGAGAAGAGGCGTCCCTAGGAGGTCTGTCCTGGGCAACCCTGGTTCAGGGACTGACCCCGTGACCTGGTGGCTGTGGGGCTGGTGGGTGGGAGGCTTTGCCCTCGGTGCCCGTGGCTGGCTGCCACGTCCTGGGCCTTGCTGTCTTCCCTGGCCTCCTTCCCCGGCCCTGCCCCTCGGGGTGAGGGGTGAGAGGTGAGAGAATTCGAAGAAGGGCAGCTTGGCCTCCAGCCTGTCTGTCCAGGTGGTCTCCTGGCCACTCCCTCACTGGCCTTCCTGCTGCCAGTACCCCAGCCCGTCTCTTAGCTCCTGTGCCTGCGCTATGGCCGGGCTCCTCTTGGAGCAAGTCACCTGCCGAGAGGGTTCCTGGAAGCTTCTGAAGGACCCCCAAGTTGGGTGGACATGGGGTCCCCGACGCTCTATGCTTTTGGAGATTAGGGCGGCTCTGCAGGCCCCACTCCGATCAGGTCTGAACAGACCTGGCTCCCAGGCTCCTCCCCACCTGGGGCCACAGGCACCTTCAGGCTGGTGGTGTGTAGTCTCCTGGGAGGCTGAGACCAGGCCCCAGCCCAGCCCCACACAACGCCCGCCGAGTGGCTCAGCCCTGTGGGGAAGGTGTGGGCGGCTCCACGTGGTGCCGAAGCCACACGCAGCTGATCTGAAATTATTTTATTAACCGCATGAGACCCGGACACTGTCTTCCCAAGCGGGGCTTGGGTAGGGGTTGAGAGCTGAGTGTGCCCGGGGCCCAGGCTGTGGACCAGGCCGACGACCTGGGCTCACTGAGCTCACGGAGCCATGTGTGTGGTTTCGGCCCTGCCACAGGGTCAGCGTGGGCCCGGGGTGTCCTGAGCTGTGACTGCTGGGCCCTAGGGCTTAGGTGGGGGCGGCCTGGCCCCCAGGTCTTCTGTGGGCAACAGCCTTCTTATCTTTAGGCTTGGACTGAGATTTTTATTTGGGTTTTTCGGAGTCATGCTTGTGTAAGGTGAGAATACAGCCGGCTCTGCGCCCGCCGCGCCCTTCCCCGGGCCCCTCCGTGGTGGATGCCCCGAGCCCCTCCATGGTGGATGCCCCGGGCCCTTCTGTGGTGGATGCCCCGGGTCCCTTTTGTGGTGATGCCCCGGGTCCCTCCGTGGTGGATGGGGCCGCTTCTGTGCTTTGCTTTGGGGTTTACCTGATTAGTCCCAAACAGCAAATAGGGATGCTGGTAGTCCCCGACGGAAACATGCTGACTGTGTACCTCCTGGGAGAGAGTGAGATCTACCCCAATTTCCCTTTCTTGCAGCCTTTGGGGGCCCCCCCGATATGGAGGGAATCCTACCCTTGCCTCCCCCTAAGGCCAGGCCCCGTCCGTCAGGCCTCCAGCTTCCTTTTCCTGGAGTTGCCCCTATTTCGGAGGAGTAAGTCGATGGCCAGCTGAGAAAATTTCAGGGGCAGAAAGTTTTGGAGAGCTGTGCGTGAAAGTGTCCCATCCGTCTGACCCCCCTGGGGAGGGGTGGGACCTGGCCCCTTCCACACGCTTGGCCCTCGGAGGGCCCCGGGCTCGGAAACTGCTCTGGGATTCTCTGGCTTCTTTTGACTCGTCTGTCCCCGCAGCGTTCTGGCCAGGGTCCACGTCTCACCGCCCCGCCCGTCTCTCTGCCGTCTGTGTCTCTCTGTGTCTCTCCCTCTCTCTTTTTTTTTTTCTTTTTTTTGAGACAGGATCTTGCTCTGTCGCCCAGGCTGGAGTGCAGTGGTGCAGTCATAGCTCACTGCAGCCTCGAACTCCCGGGCCCAAGTGATTCTCCTTCCTCAGACTCCTGAGTAGCTGGGAGGCGTCCACCTCCACACCTGGCTAATTCTTGTATTTTCAGTTGAGACAGGGTTTCACCATGTTGGCCAGGCTGGTCTCGAACTCCTGGGCTTAAGCGATCCAGCCACCTTGGCCTCCCAAAGTGCCGGGATTACAGGTGTGAGCCACTGTGCCCGGCCCATGTCTCTCTGTCTCTCCATCTCTGTGTATCTGTCTCGGTCTCTCTGTCTCTGCCTTTATGTCGTTCTGTTTGTATCTCTGTCTTTGCATATCTCTCTGTCTCTGTCTCTCTCTGTCTCTGTCTCTGCCTCTCTGTGTCTCTGTCTCTGTTTCTCTTTGTCTCTGTTTGTCTCTGTCTGTGTCTATTTCTCCTTCTGTCTCTCTGTCTCTATCTGTCATCTCTCTGTCTCTGTCTCCATCTCTGTCTCTGTCTCGCTGTCTGTCTGTCTCTGCCTCACTGTCTCTGTCTTTCTCTGTCTTTGTCTGTCTCTCTCTGTCTCTGTCTCTTTGTCTCTGTCTCTGTTTGTCTCTCTGTCTCTATCTCTATCTGTATTTGTCTTTCTGTCTCTCTGTCTGTCTCTGTCTCTGTCTCTTTTTGTTTTTCTGTCTCTATCTCTCATCTTTATCTCTCTGCCTCTGTCTCTCTGTCTCTGTCTCTCTCTGTCTCTCTGTCTCTGTCTCTCTGTCTCTCTCTCTGTCTCTGTCTCTCTGTCTCTGTCCCTCTCTGTCCCCGTCATCTCCCTCACGCTTTCCCACGTTCCCCCTCAGCTGTCACGTGGTTGTTGAGGATGGCAAGAGTCTGTTTCATGTCTTCAAAACATGCCTCCCTTGGTGGAGAAGTTGCACAGAGAGTGGAGGGTCTGGCTGGGACTGACTCCCCGAGAGGTTTTGAAGTCCAGGCCTCGCCCAGCCTCCCACCCGCTCCGTGTGGCAGCCTCCTGCCCAGAGCCTCCCGTGAGAGCCGCGTGCAGTGGCGGCTGTTGCTGCCTCTGCTTTGTGCCAGGCCGCGGCTCCCTGTCCGTGGGGAGCGGGCGCCCTGGCCCAGCCTGTCCTCAGACCACGCAGCGGCATCCTCAGAGCCCGGGGTAGACTCCCTTCGTGGAGCCGCAGGTCCTGGTGAGAGGTCTCCCTTCCCAGGGGGTGGGACCCCTGCCGTCTGCGCTCATGCCTGGACCCCTCCCTCTGCTTATGTAAGACCCTGTCCCCCCAGGGCCTGTCCCCGGCCCACCTTCTGGTCCCAGCCAGGGCAGTCTCCGTGTGGCTGTCCTGAGCCCCCTGGCTTGTGGTGCCTGCGGTTCTGGCGGGGGGGTGGCTGAGGCCCCCACGTCTAGCCCTGAGTGCAGGGTACCTGCCCCTGACTTCCTCAGCCCCGACGGCGTCTCTTGTGGGAGCTGCCTGGAGACACACTCCTTCTCCCCTTCCCCTCACCCAGGCCCCCTGGGGCGGCCTGACCTGGCTCGACTGCCCCTTTGCCCACCACTCCGAGAGAAACTAAATAAAACCCCTGGGGTCCCTGCTCCAGGAGCAGCCCACCCCCCACCCCTGTGGGGACCACTCCCCCGCCTCTCCTCGTGGCCTCCTCCCGCCCACCTCTTCTCCTCTGGCCTCAGCTCAGGTCAGGCTCGTTGAGCCCCCTGCACGCCCCACAAGCCCCCCGCACGCCCCACAAGCCCCCCGTGCCCCTCAAACCCCCTGCGCGCCCCACGAGACCCCTGCGCGCCCCTGGAGCCCCCTGCGCGCCCCTCGAGCCCCCTGCTCGCCCCGCCCACTTCTCTGGGTGTCTCTCGCCACTCCGACCTCCCCAGCTGGGCCCCGCAGCCAGGTGGGGGCCGCTGTCCTACCTGAGCCCTGGTGGGAGTCCTGTCGCTTACCCTCTGGCTCTCGATGTGAGGAGGCAACAGAGCCTTTGGCTGGACCCCGCTTCTGGCCTGTAGGGGAAGAGATGTGGGGAGTTTGGAGAGGGCTCCAGGGACGGACTGCAGCCCACATCGACCCTGGCCTCACCCAGCTCCGTGTGGGTGGCGGCATGGGGGTGGCCCCGAATCTGTCCCAGCCTAAGCCCTGAGCTGCTGGCGGGCGTCCTGCCTGCCCTCAGGGGTGGGAGCAGGCCCTTTCATGACTGGAGCCCGCGGTCCCGCAGATCACGCTGACCACCATTGGCTACGGGGACAAGTACCCCCAGACCTGGAACGGCAGGCTGCTGGCGGCGACCTTCACCCTCATCGGGGTCTCGTTCTTCGCGCTTCCTGCGGTAAGTCCGGCCGCCCCGCCTGTCTTGGAGGGGTGTGAGTCCCGGGGGCATAGTCTGACCCTGAGGAGTTGGGGAATGTGGGGTCCCTTGGGTGTGGGCTGACTCTGATGAATTGGGGTGTCCCTGGGATGTGGTCTGACTCTGATGAATTGGGGTGTCCCTGGGATGTGGTCTGACTCTGATGAATTGGGGTGTGGGGGGTTCCTGGGGTGTGGCCCGGTTCTGATGAATTGGGAGTGTGGGGTCCCTCGGGTATGGCCTGACCCTGTTGACTTTGGGGCTGTAGGGTCTTTGGGGTGTGGTCTGACTATGGAGCTTGTGCGGTCCCTGGGGTGTGGCCTGACCCTGTTGACTTTGGGGGTGTAGGGTCCCTGGGGTGTAGTCTGACTATGGGGTGTGTGGGGTTGGGGTGGAGCTGGGGCGTGTGGGGCCCCTGGGGTGTGGCCTGACTATGGGGTGGAGCTGGGGTGTGTGGGGCCCCCTGGGGTGTGGCCTGACTATGGGGTGGAGCTGGGGCATGTGGGGCCCCTGGGGTGTGGCCTGACCCTGTTGACTTTGGGGGTGTAGGGTCCCTGGGGTGTGGTCTGACTATGGGGTGGGGTTGGGGGGTGTGGGGCCCTGGGGTGTAGCCTGACTGTGGGGTGGAGCTGGGGCGTGTGGGGCCCCTGGGGTGTGGCCTGACCCTGACGAATTGCAGGGCATCTTGGGGTCTGGCTTTGCCCTGAAGGTTCAGGAGCAGCATCGGCAGAAGCACTTTGAGAAGAGGCGGAACCCGGCAGCAGGCCTGATCCAGGTGAGTCGAGCCATCTCCCATCCTCGTCCACCTTGTCCAGGAGTGGGGACCGCTCCGGCCTTGGCATCTCCCTGGGGACGGGGCCACAGCCCTCACCTGCTGCAGGAATCTGGAAGGAGTGAGGATGTGAAGTTTGTGTGTGACAAATGGGTCAGACCCCTGAGGTTGCACAGGGGTGGCTCCCGTGAGGACGCTGGGGTGGCCCTTGCCCTGTGCGGGCGCTGGGACCCAGCCGTCGTGTCCTCTCTGCAGCACCCTGGGAGGCCAGCACATCCGCTCTGCAGCTGCAGGGCCAAGGCTCCCAGAGCCCATACCTGCAGCGGGTCGGCGCCTGACCTCGTCTGACCCCGGTGCTGGCTGTGGCTCCCACGACACCTGCCCAGACCTCACCCCACCCTGTCCCACCTTTGGGGGGCGGGTGAGGTGCAGTGACCACTCTGGCATCCACAAGTAATTCCTGAACCACCTTGACAATGTGGACGACGGTAGCAGTCCCTTGGGATCAGCCGTTCTTGCAGCTCCTCCACAGTCTGTCCCGTCCACTGGACCCGCAGAGTTGACCAGGATCCCTGCCAGCTGGACGTGGCCTGTCTTAGACAGGAGAGCTTGAGATGGAGATACTCCCAGGTTACCCAGTGGGCCCTAAGTGCAGTCATGTGCGTCCTTAGAAGAAGGAGCTTGGACGCAGTGGGGGAGAAAGCAGCATGGAGGCGGAGACTGGAGTGATGTGGCCACAAGCCATGGAGTGTTGGCCACGGCAGGGTATGTGCCTCTCGTGGTCTTGGCCCTGGGTCCAGCCTACCTTAATATGTGTGTGTGTTTATCTCCCACTGTAAAAACTACAAGCAGTGATTTATTTTAATGCAAAAGAGTATAAAGAAGAACAAAAATGCCACCAAATCTCACTCCAATATTGACAGTTTAAAAAGTGACCACATACACGTGGTGGAAAGGTTAAAACAGTGCCAGAAGAAGAAGCGCCTCAGCGCCCTGGCTCCAGTCCCCCCCGCTCCCCTCGAAGGTCACTCTTAGCAGCAGCTGGTGCCATTTCCAGAGCACAGCTCAGAGGCCCTGCAGCCAGGTTCCAGACCACTGCATCAGAGACACGGTAACAAAGTGAGTCACACGAGTTTCATGGTTTCCCAGCGCATATGAAGTTAGGTTTACAGGCTGGGCACAGTGGCTCACGCCTGTAATCCCAGCACTTTGGGAGGTCGAGGCAGGCAGATCGCTTGAGGTCAGGAATTCGAGACCAGTCTGGCCAACATGGTGAAACCCCGTCTCTACTAGAAATACAAAAAAATTACCTGGGTATGGTGGTGGGTGCCCGTAATCCCAGGTACTCAGGAAGCTGAGGCAGGAGAATCACTTGAACTCAGGAGGCGGAGGATGCAGTGAGCCAAGATCGTGCCACTGCCCTCCAGCCTGGGCGACAGAGCCACACTCCGTCTCAAAAAAAAAAAGTTGTGTTTACACCTTGCTGTAGCTTGCTAAGTGTGCCGTGGCATTATGTCTGAAAAACTGCACATTCCTTCATTCACAAATAATTGCTAAAAAATACTAACAGTCATCTGAGCGTTCAGTGAGCTGTGATCTGTGCTGGCGGAGGGTCTCGCCTGGCTGCTGACGGCTGCGGTGGGCGTGGCGATTTCTTACAATAAGGCCAGAACGAGGTTTGTCGCGTGGATTCACTCCTCCTTTCGTGAAGGATTCCTCTGCAGCGAGACGCTGTTGGGCGGCATTTTCCGCACGGTGGGGCAGCTTTCAGCACTGCAGTCCATCCTCAGACGCTGCCGCCGCTTTAGCCACTAAGTTTATGTCATATCTCAGTCCTTCTTGTCATTTCAACACTGTTCACAGCATCTTCCCCTGGAGTAGATTCTGTCAACCCCCCCGAAAAAAAATAGATCAGAGAAAAAATTATATCGAATATCTCCAGACATGTCGAATTAGAAGAAAAGATGATTATAACCAGAGATGAGCCAGCACGGCTGGAGGGTGGGGGACCGGGAGCACTCATCCAGAGATGAGCCTGCGTGGGGCGCTGCCGGTGTGCCCAGAGGGTGGGGGACAGGGAGCTCTCATCCAGAGATGAGCCAGCGTGGGGCGCTGCCGGTGTGCCCAGAGGAGGAGGGGCAGGGAGCACTCATCCAGAGATGAGCCAGCGTGGGGCGCTGCCGGTGTGCCCAGAGGAGGAGGGGCAGGGAGCTCTCATCCAGAGATGAGCCAGCTTGGTGAGCCGCCTGTGTGCCCAGAGTGGGAGGGCCAGGGAGCTCTCATCCAGAGATGAGCCAGCGTGGGGCGCTGCCGGTGTGCCCAGAGGAGGAGGGGCAGGGAGCTCTCATCCAGAGATGAGCCTGCGTGGGGAGCTGCTGGTGTGCCTGGAGGGTGGGGAACAGGGAGCACTCATCCGGAGATGAGCTAGCGTGGGGCGCTGCCGGTGTGCCCAGAGTGGGAGGGCCAGGGAGCACTCATCCAGAGATGAGCCAGCGTGGGGAGCTGCTGGTGTGCCTGGAGAGGGAGGGGCAGGAAGCTGTCATTGGCTTAGAAGTTCACATAAGCTGCCTGGAAACAGAGTTCGTCGGTTCCGGAGGCTGAAAACCGAGCTGGCGTCTGTTCACGGTTGGAGATTTTGGCGCTGCTGGGCCAGTGTTCTTCCTGGAGCATCTCATCCGAGTCACTGTGGTCCTGACAAAGAATTCGTTGTGGGGTCATTTTAGAACGTTCTTGGCATCGCCTTCGTCTCAGCCTCGCCGGCATTGGCCCTCCCGCCTCGTGCTCTGGCCCGAGTTGCTTTGGGGCTGTAAGAAGTGGTCTCACCCCGCTGTCTGCAGCGTTCACGGTCCATCCCAGGAAACCACTTACTCGGCTCATTTATAAAGGCCGCTCCTCATCTGTTAGAGTTTTATCTTGAGATGGCAGCAATTCAGCCCCATCTTCAGGCTCCACGTCTGGTTCCAGTTCTCCTGCTGTTTCCACATCTGCAGCACCTTCCTCCAGGGAAGCCTTGAACCCCTCAGAGTCTTCCACGGGCGTCGAAATCAACTTCTCCCAGACTGTTGTTACTGAGATATTTTGACCTCCTCCCACGAATCAACTGTTGCGAATGGCATTTAAATGGTGAATCCTTTCCTGAAGGTTTTCAGTTTACTTTGCTGAGATCCATCAGAGGAATCGCCGTCTGTGGCAGGGGAATCGCCATCCGTGGCAGGGGAATCGCCATCCGTGGCAGGGGAATCGCCATCTGTGGCAGGGGAATTGCCGTCTGTGGCAGCCACAGCCTGGCCACATGTGTCTCTGAAATGAGACTTGGAAGTTGAAGGCACCCCTGATGATGGCTGCAGAACGGGTGCTGTCCGAGCAGGCATGAATATACATCCACCTCCTTGTCTGTCTCCATCAGAGCTCTCGGGTGACAGAGTGCATTGTCAAGGAGCAGTAATATTTCGGAAGCAATGTTTTTTTCTGAGCTGCAGGCTTCAACAGTGGTATTAAGTAAAGCACGCTATAAGCAGACCAGCTGTCCTCCAGCCTTCGTTGCATTTGCAGAGCAGATTCTGCATCGTCCCCAGGGCCTCAGGATGTTCAGACCGGTCAGTGAGCGCTGCCTGCAGTTCCATCACCAGCCGCCACACACCTGCAGAGGGTCTTCGTGCTGGTGCCAAACGCCGTTACAGGGGCCTTGGGAGGCTTCGGTGGGCAGACCCCTTGAGACTGGAAGTTGAAGGCCAGCTCTCGCCTTTGCAACAAAGACCCAATTATTATTATTATTATTATTATTTGAGATGGCGTCTCGCTCTGTTGCCGAGGCTGGAGTGCAATGGCGAGATCTTGGCTCACTGCAACCTCCGCCTCTTGGGTTCAAGCAGTTCTCCTGCCTCAGGCTCTCAGGTAGCTGGGATTACAGGCACCCACGACCACGCCCAGCTAATGTGTCAATGAGCTGTGGCGTCAGCTACTCGGGAGGCTGATGTGGGAGGATCGCTTGAGCGCAGGAGTTTGGAGGCTACAGTGGTCTATGATTGCGCCACTGCACTCTAGCCTGGGCAACAGAGCAAGACCCTGTCTCAAAAAATAAATTAAAAAACAGAGATAAACTTAAAAAGTAGACAAAATCAATGAGACCAAAAGTTGATTCTTTGAAAAAAACCAAAGTTGGGCAGGGCGCAGTGGCTCAGTCCTGTACTCTGGGAGGCTGAAGCGAGCGGATCACCTGAGGTCAGGAGTTCAAGACCAGCCTGGCCAACGTGGTGAAGTCCCGTCTCTACTAACAATACAAAAATTAGTTGGGCGTGGTGGTGGGCGCTTGTAATCCCAGCTGCTCAGGAGGCTGAGGCAGGAGAATCGCTTGAAACTGGGAGGCGGAGGTTCAGTGAGCCGAGATCACACCACTGTACTCTAGCCTGGGCAACAGAGTGAGATTCTGTCTCAAAAAAAAAAAAAAAAAAAAAAAAAAATCAAAATGGACAAACCTCTGTCAGACGAAGAAAAGAAGAGAGAGCATTCAGGTTACCATAATCAGACATAAAAGTGGAGATGTTGCTACTGGCTTCGTAGAACTGAAGACACGAGAACGCTGTGAACAGCTGTGCCAGAAAGTTCACAACCCATAAAGGGCCACATTCCTTGAGACACGTAAGCTACGAAAAGTGACTCAGAAGTAGAAAATCCGAGACCTTAGAACAAGGAAAGAGATTGAGTCATTAATCAAAAATCTTCCAACACAAGGCCAGGTGGCACACACCTGTAATCCCAGTGTTTTGGGAGGCCAAGGCAGACGGATTGCCTGAGGTCAGGAGTTCGAGACCAGTCTGGCCAACATGGTGAAACCCTGCCTTTACTAAAAACCCCAAAATTAGCCAGGCGTGGTGGCTTGCACCTGTAATCCCAGCTACTAGAGAGGCTGAGGCAGGAGAATTGCTTGGGGAGCGGAGGTTGTTGTGAGCCGAGACTGCGCTATTGCACTCCACCCTGGGGGACAGAGCGGGACTCTGTCTTAAAACAAACATTAGCTATGTGTGGTAGTGCGTGCTTGTAGTCCCAGCTCCTTGGGAGGCTGAGGTGGGAGAACATCCAGAGGTTGCAGTGAGCTGAGATCGCACCTCTACGCTCCAGTCTGGGTGACAGAGCGAGACTCTGTCTTAAAAAAAAAAAAGTTATAATAACAAAGACCTAAAATGAAAGACACCCTGTTTCCACCGACTGGAAGACTTAATTTTATTAATATCATCTTAACAAAAATTGAGCTACAGATTTAATCAATGCAAATTGACCTACAGATTCAGTGCAGTTCTTACTGTAATTCCAATGCCCCCCCACCTTTTTTTTTTTTATTTTCCAGAAGTGGAAAGGCTGATCCTAAGATTTATATGGAATTGTAATGGACCAAAACAAGTGGCCAAAACGGTCTTAAAAGGGAGGAGCACAGTTGTAGGACTAGCAGTTTCTGATTTGAAACTTATTACAAAGCAACAGTAATCAAAACAGTGTGCTATCTGCATAAGACAGAGATACAGGTCAAGGGGATGGAATTGAGAGTCCAGAATTAAACCCACGCGTCTGAGGTCGGTTTTCAAGGGTGCGAGGTCCAGTGGAGAGAGAATAGTCTCTTCAGCCAGTGGTGCTGGGACAGTCAGGTGTCTGTTCTTTAAAGAATGAAGTTTGACTCTCATATCATGTACAGAAATTAACTAAAATTAGAAAAACCCTCAGAAGATCACACAGGCATAAATCTCCGTGATCTGGATTTTAAAAAATGTGTAACAGCAAAGGCAGAAGCAACAGAACTCCAGAGAGTGAAAACACAGCTCACAGAGTGGGAGAAAATGCTGCGAATCGTGTGTGATAAGGGTTTAGTATTCAGAATGTATTGAGAACGCTCACAACTCAGTAACAGAAAGACAGCCCTACAGACTGTGGGTTTGCCCAGATGGCCTCCAAAGAGGACACGCGGAGTGGCCCGTAAGCTCCTGAGGAGACGCCCAGTGCTGGCGGGCGTCAGGAAAGGGCAAATCAAAGCCAGAGAGAGACGCCACTTCACGTCTGTTAGGATGGCCAATTTTTTTTTTTTTTTTTTAGGCAGGGTCTTGCTCTGTCGCCCAGGCTGGAGTACAGTGGCGTGATCTCAGCTCACTGCAGCCTCGACCTCCCGGGTTTAAGCGGTCCTCCCACCTTAGCCTCCTGAGTAGCCGGGACTACAGGTGTGCCACACCATACCCGGCTAATTTTTATTTTATTTTATTTATTTTTTAATTATTTTATTTTATTTATAATTTATGTTATGTTATGTTATGTTATGTTATTTGCAGGGTTTTGCCATGCTTCCCAGGCTGGTATTGAACTCCTGGGCTCAGGCGATCCACCTGCCTCAGCTTCCAAGGTGTTGGGATTACAGGCGTGAGCCGCTGGGCCCATCAGTTTAACAAATGGAAAATCAGTGTCGGTGAGGATGTGGAGAAACGGGGGCCCCTTGCTGGTAGGAATGCAATGATGCAATTACCCTGGAAACCGGTTTGATCATTTCTCAAAAAGTTGGTAAACGTGGAGTCACCACGTGACCCAGCACTTCTACCTCGAGGTACAGACACAAAATAATTGAAAACAGATCTTCAACCAGAAACGTGCACACGGTTTCACAGCAGCGGCACTCACAGGAGCCAAAAGTAGAAACAGCCGAAATGCTCATGAATGGGTGAACGGAGCGCGATTCACGCATATCCTCCTGCAAGCATATCCTCCTGCAAGGCGGAGCTGGCGCTGACCGTGCTGGGACAGCTCGCTCGGTGGAGGGAGCCGGCAGGGGAGGAAGCGCCCGGGGCGGGGAAGTGCGTGGAGACCCCAGCGAGCACCATGGCGGTGCCCGGGGCCTGGGGGGCCAGGGGACCAGGAGGGCCTGCTTAGCGTGTACTGGTTTCTTTGGGGGCGATGAGGCGGCTGAGGTGAGGAGCGATAGTGGTCTCAGCACTGTGAATACAGGTGCTCCTGAAATGCACACTTCAAAACGGCTAAAATGGTGAGCTTTATGATATGAGCTGTACCGATTTCAGCACCGCAAAACAAAGCGAAGGCATAGAGAACGGGAAATCTGGCCAGGTGGAGTTCAGTCTCAGTCCAACCTGCAGGCTCCCGCCCCGTGCTGGGGAAGCCCCCCCCCCCCCCCGTGCTGGGCTGCCACCCTGGGAGGTCCCTGGCCCTGCTGGGCAGAAGGTAACCCCCATGACAGGTGATACCTGCCACGGGCCAGGTGAGAGTCATGAGCAGAACAGAGCACGGCCTCCCTGTGAGCTCCTGGGGGCCCCGAGTCAAGTCCCGGCTGCTCCCCTCCTTCCCCTGTCTGTCCTACAGAAGGTAAACTCAGGCTGTGGGGCAGATGCAGCGCTGGGGGCCACCCTGCTGGCCGAGAGTCCCGTGTGCCTGGCTCCCAGCTTGCGGGTCCCAGGTCCGCTGTGCCGTGTTCCCTCTGCGCCCGGCCCTCCTGGGCGCGCCCTCGCTGCCACCCCTGGCCGACCGACCGCCTCGTCTCTCCCTCTGCAGTCGGCCTGGAGATTCTACGCCACCAACCTCTCGCGCACAGACCTGCACTCCACCTGGCAGTACTACGAGCGCACGGTCACCGTGCCCATGTACAGGTACCGCCGCGGCCGCCAGCGTCCGTTTCGTTTTTATTTTCCATTTGTTCTTAAACCCCCATTTTTGTTGTTCATTCTTTCGATTTTTTTTCTTTAAAATGTATGTATTTTTCACAAAGGAGTTCTGTGTGTGGTTTATTTCGACGCGTTAGTTCTGCCCTGAGTTCCAGCTGCGACTTTGTTTTCACCTTCATTTCCCCACCCTTTGCTTTGTCGTCCTGCTGTGGCCGTGCTGTTTGTGTGCCTTGTGAGGACGCCCCTCCCCGGGGAGCTCACGGTGAACGCCCCCCAGGCTGCTCCAGCTGCCCAGGCTTCATGAGTGGAACCCAAAGCGACCCCGTCCCCCAGCAAAGACGAGCTTCTGCATGGGGTCGGGGGCAGTAAAGTGACCCCGGCTTACAGCGAGGCTTTCAGACCAGGAGACCCGAATTATCCTGGGGGTCCCAGATGCCCCCCCAATAGCACAGAGCACACAGACACCCTTGGAGCCCCTCGGGCAGCAGAGAGGGGGCCTAGAAAGTACCCGTCCATGGCCCCAGGGGAGGCAGTGCCGGCAGGTCCGGTGACCCTGTAGTCGGAAGGCGGCTTCCTGTGTTTCTGTTTCACAGGGCAAGTGGCAGCCAGTGGGGATATTCCATGCTGGGCTCTTGCTTAAATTAAGTTCTGAGATGAGGGATTCTGAGGGCCTTTCACCCTGTCCACGTGGGCCTGACCCTTTGAGTCCCTCTGAGTGCGCCCCACCCTGCCGGCCTGCACTCTGCTGTGTGGTGGGGAACGGAGCCCAGGGACTTATCAGCTCAGGTGCCCCCTCCACTCCTAGGGGGTGTCTGTCCCCTGGAGCCTTCCCTGAGGGTGGGGTGGGTGCACAGCTTGGCTGGGACTTCTTGGCTTGGGGCAGGGCCCAGTGTCCTCTTGAGGCTCCTGAGTTGGAGAGGGTGGATAGGCCCTCGGCCATCCTCAGCTGCTACCCGCCTTTCAGGGTGTCACCTGGGAGGAGGGTGCCAGAGCCCTTGGCGGCCCTCGGTGTTTGCAGTCCTCCCCCGACTCCTCCCTCAGCACCCCGCCCCCCGCACCTCCTGGAAGCCGTCTTTGCTAGGATGTGGCCCGTGCCCTGTGCCCGCAGCGGCCTCTGCCAACCCCGGCTGGGGCGGAACCGGCCCTTGTGCTAACTTCTTCGTTCTGTTGTTTCCCCTCCTCTCCTTGACTATTTGTTTCATTTTCTTTTTCTTACCCCGTTCTTTTTGAAATTTTTTGTTCTTTTTCCTTTGTGCGTGTGTGTAAACACTTGAAAGCTCGCAAACTCAAACCTACGGGGCCTCCAGGTAGGACATGCATGGGGCGGCAGCTGTGTGTGGTTCTCGTTCTGTCTGGGACTGTGACGGGACGAGGCCCTCAAACCCTGCAGAGTGACCGCTGCCCCCCCACCAAGCATCCCTGTACCCTGCCCCTCGTGGCGCCATGCTGGAGGCCCCTTCACCCTGGGCCCTCCCCTGCCTGGAGCCCACGTGCCAACCCTGCCCCCCCGCCGGCCCGTCCATTCTTCTCCTGCCCCCCGCCCCGCTGCTTCCTGTTGTTGGCTGCCTGTGTTCTCCGTGGCCTCGTCCTGTCCTGCTTCTGGCCTGGCTCCCCTCCTACCTCCGTCCCCTCCCCATGGGCCCCATCTGTGAGCAGAGCAGGAATGGTGGATGGGGGCTTCCCCACTCTGGTGCTTGGCACCCATCTGGGGCCAAGGGTGGTCCCAAACCAGGACCCCCAGACCCGGACCCCCAGACCCGGACCCCCAGACCAGGACCCCAGGCCGGCCCTGTCCTTGTCCCACTTCGGCTCACAGGGTGGCCTCTGTGGGGCAGCTCACCTCGGGGGCTGCCTCAGGGTCTCCTGCGTTGGACTCAAGTTTCTCCTGAGTCTTGCCTTGGCGTCAGGGGAACCCCAAGGCTCCCGGCCATCCCACCCCTGTGTGTCCCCCACTGCTGAGGGTGGGAAACGGGGCTGTCTGCTCAGACTGGAGGGTGCTGAGCTTCGGCAGAAGCCTCACCCCAGACAGGACGCAGGGCCTCTCCCAGCCAGGAGGGCAGGTGGTACTCTGTGCCCAGCAGAGCCTGGGCCGGCCCCTCCCCGCACACACCTGGAGGGGTTCCTGCACAGAAGCCCTCCCGACTCCTCCGGGGCCTCTTGTCTGTCCTGGAGAAGGCCTGGCCGCCCTTCCTGGGAGCTGTTAGAAGGCTGACCCTCTGTTCCCAGAAGGGAAGGGGGTATGGCCTTGGGCAGGGGCGGGTACAGGGCACCTCTCCCCCAGACATGCTTGGCCATTGAGGTCTCCGGCGTCTGCAGAGGCCCCGCTGCCCCTGGGGCCGGGTGGCTGGTACTGAAGCCGGCTGACCCTGGACCAGCCTCTGCTCTCTCCTGGGGCTGCCCCCGCATTGTACCCTCCTGTCCCGGCCCTGCCACCCGCCTGTCTGCCCTGGTGCTGCTGCTCTGTGTGTTTGAGGCATGACCTCCCGTGTGGTTCTGAGGGCTGACGTGTGTGTCTCTGACCCAGGCTTGTGTGTGTGTGTGGGGTCCTGTCGAGGAGGGCTGTGGAGCCGGCTGTGGCCCCCGACGGACCTGGGCCAGTCTGAGCTCTGCTGTGCCCACAGCACTGGCTGACCCGCCGCCTGGGCTCCTGCTCAGTCCTGACCTGGACGGCGACTGCCCTCTGGAGGGAGAGTCTCACAGGAGCCCCACTCTGGCCAGCATTTGGGGGTCCCTCTGGGGCTGCAGAGGGAACAGAGGGGCTAAGTGCGGCTGTACCAGCTCACACCTGCCCAGGCTGCAGGGGGCACCAGAGGCTGGTGGCGGCAGTTACTGTGGGGCAGGGAGGGCTTCTGGGCAGCTCTGGAGGGAGGAGTGTTGCTGAACAAAGGGGAGTTGGCAGGAGGTGATCGCCAGGCCGAGGGGCAGTGCAGTCAGCCGCCTTTTTGATTTGGGGAGGCATTGAGTGTTTGGTCAGGAGAGTGGCAAGGATGCCTGTCTGGAGGACCAGGTAAGGCTGGGTGGGCAGAGGCAGGGCAGGTGAAGAGTCTGGGGGATGTGGGCCATGCCCAGCCTGGGGCAGAGGAAGGACACAGGCAGGGACATCTCCAAGGGGCGGCCATGGCTGTGGCCACGTAGGGGGTCAGCTGGGTGAGGGCTGGGCTGGACTGGGAGGTGGCTGCCCTGCCTCGGATGCAGGGGAGAGGCCAGGACATGGCCCCAGTGGGGAGTGCTCCACAGGTGGGGGTGGGGAGGGGCTGGGAGCCGAGGCTGACCAGGTGGAGGGGCGGGGTCAGGTGGGTCAGGGAGCCGGGTGGGGCTGAGGCCCCCAAGGAGAGCGTCTCCTCCTGAAGTGAGCTGGAATGCTGGGAGGGAACGGCGGCAAGGAGGAGTGGGCAGGGTGAGGTGGGTGGGAGTGGGGTGGGGGCGAGGAGGAGGACATCCCACCCAGATGTGGGGGGGTGCTTGCATGCCGCCTGGTGGGTTTCGGGGGCTGGACCTGGTCCTGCTGGTGGCTATGAGTTGTGGAGCAGGCAGACGACGGTGGGTGTGACCCAGACTTCGAACGGGGCTCGGAGCAGAGCGGGGCGGCCTGTGGAGGGTCCCCGAGGCATCTGGGCCTGATGAGGGTGGGCTCATCCTATAGACTCCAGAATGAGCCTCTCTGTCCAGCAAAACCCTTTTCTGTTCCCCCCCAAGTCTTCCAGCTGTGGCAGAGAATGTGGCTGTGCAGAGGGGCTGGAGCCCCAAATACGCTGGGGTGCCGTCCTTCAGGGATGTTCGGGGATCAGAAGCGGGGCAGGGATAGGGCCTCTCCCACCTGCGCGTCCTCCTCCACCTGCTCCAGGCTGCAGGGTTGCGGCTGCACGGGCAGCCAGGCGCCCTCCTCCCTTCTGTGCCTGCTGGTCACCAGGGCCCCAGGCACAGCCGGAGGACGAAGGTGGCTCCGGGGCCTGCCCAGGGAGGTAGGCGTGAGCGCAGGTTCCAGGGGTGGCTGCCTGAAGCCTGGCCACATGCCCCCGGTGTCCGACCCCGCAGGCCCTGCCTGTGAGCTGTGCAAGCAGAGGGAGGTGTCCCAGGACTCGGCGGGTGGGATGCTCGAACTCCCCTCTCCTCCTCCTGCTGCAGACTCATCCCCCCGCTGAACCAGCTGGAGCTGCTGAGGAACCTCAAGAGTAAATCTGGACTCACTTTCAGGTCAGCCGGGGAGCTCCAGCGGGGCGGGTGGGCGTCTCAGTCCTCCTGAGGGGCCCCAGCTGCTCACGGAAGACTCCCCCTGGACAGTGGCCCGGGGGACTCCAGGGGGCTGGGACGCAGTGGGACGCGCTGGGACCCGCTGGACTTGCCGATGGCAGTGCTTTCTTTTTCCAAATCTGCTGAGCTGATCTGGGCTCCCGTCCCCAGAGGGGCAGGTGGTTTTTGGGGTGGGCAGAGAAGGAGGGGCGGGAGGGTGAGGGGTGAAGGTTGACTCAGGGCTGGGGCTCTGCCCGGCTCCTACTGGGACCCAGGTATGTGGGTCTTACGACACAAAGTCTCCCAGCCCCGCATCCTCCCCGTGGCGCCCGGTGGTGACTCAGGCGCTGGTGGCACCTGCCGCCTCTCCCTCAGGCCCATAGCCCACGGCTCTCAGAGTGCCAGGTGCCAAGGTTGGTTGCAGAAAGGTTCGTACACCCGCCATGCCTGCCCAGGCCCAGGGCTGCCCCCACGCAGTTCCGGTCTGAAAGCCCTGGGCGGGGCAGGTGCTTCCAGTGGGTGGGATGATGGTCTCTGCCTCCTTGTGCCCTGGAACCTGTCAGGACAATCTCAGATCATCCTGGATTTTCCGGGCGGGCCCTGAGTCCGATGATGAGTGTCCTTACAAGGAGAGGGAGATTTGGAAACACAGAGGAGACGGCGGCAACTAGGAAAGGGAGAGCCCGAGGTGATTCGGCTGGAAGCCAGGGGCTGCCTGGAGCCACGAAGCCTCGAGAGGCAGAAAGTACCCTCCCCTGGAACCCTCGGAGGGAGTAGGTCCTGCCCGCACCTCGATTTTGGACTGTGTCCTCTGGGACTGTGAAAGGACAAATGTCTTTGTTACACACGCACAGCGGCACTTAGTCACAGGGGCTGCAGCAGATGACTCCGGACGTTCATACGCGGGAGCTGCGTGCTGCAGCACCAGACGCCTCGCGGCGCGGACGCGGCTTCGGAACTGGGTGACGGCAGAGGCTTCTTTCTAGGATCGCAGGTCCGTGTGTGGAGGACGTTCGCCCCAGGAAGACGCACACCCAGAATCACACACACCTGATTTAAATGATTCAGATGACTTTATTATTTTATTTATTTATTATTGTTATTTTTTGAGACAGAGTCTCTTGCTCTGTTGCCGGGCTGGAGTGCAGTGGCGCAATCTCGGCTCACCGCAACCTCCACCTCCCGGGTTCAAGTGATTCTCCTGCCTCAGCCTCCTGAGTAGCTGGGATTACGGGCGCGCGCCACCACGCTCGGCTAATTTTTGTATTTTTAGTAGAGACGGGGTTTCACTATGTTGGCCAGGCTGGTCTCGAACTCCTGACCTCAAGTGATCTGCCTGCCTTGGCCTCCCAAAGTGCTGGGATTACAGGTGTGAGCCACCACACCTGGCCTCTGATGACTTTAGATGATGAAATTTGTGATTTTTTGATCTGATGGGATGTGAATGAGATTTCGGACATGAGTATTTTGAGGTGCAGGCTGGAAGAAGCTGAGGTGTTCTGAAGAGTTGGTGGGTGGAGTTCCGGTGCTTCTGGAGCGAGCTCAGGAGGAAGTGAGCGTCAGTTGTTGGAAGCTGGAGGGAAGGTTTCCCCGAGTGGCTGCCGGGCGGAGGCAGAATTTTTAAGTGAGGAATTTGGATGTTTAGCCAAGATTTCCAAGCAATGTGTGGCAGGTGCGGCCTAATTTATTTCTGCTGCTCGTAGTAAAATATGAGAGGAAAGAGAGAAATTCAGAATGGCCCGTGGTCGATCCTGTCAAAAGAATATCAAAAAATGATGGAAGAAACCAGAACTTGAAGTTTTGGGAGGTGCTCGCCCGCCCAGCTTGCAAAGGGTCATAAATTAGGAGATTCACTGTTGGCAAAGCCAGCTTTGGCGAGAAGCCCACGGGTGTGGCCAGACAGC
>PVKV010011393.1:42134-70987 GCA_004027835.1 Alouatta palliata
AGGTGGAGGCCCAGTGTGGAGATGGAGGCCCGGCGTGGAGATGGATGGAGGCCCGGCGTGGAGATGGAGGCCCGGCGTGGAGATAGAGCTATCGGGAAGGAGGTGCAGAGCGGCCTTGTGTCTGACACCATCGCACCTGTGACGTATTCAGGAGGCCCACGAGGTTTGGGGGAGCTTCATACCAGCAGAAACTGGACTGGCAGGGACAGTGCTGACCTAAGGGAGGAAGGCATCGGACTTCCGGGAGTCTGCAGGCCAGAAACAGGCTGGTGGCACCCCTCAGCTGTGAACACAAGCTGCCCTTCAGCAAATGGGGAAAGACCCTGAGGCTCCGGGAGAGGCCAGTGGGGTGGAGAGCCCCCGAGGCGCATCCCCAGAGCTGTGCCACACACGTTTGCCTCGCTGGATTGAAGACCGTGGTGGCTGGCGTCCCCTCTGTCGTTCTCCGTTTCTGAGCAGGGATGCCGTCCTGCGTTGGATGTTTTAAGCGGATGACTTGTTTTCCAGATTCACAGGTCCATGCACAGAGGATGGCAGCCCCAGTGTGGCACACCCACGGCCTCACACATACCTGACTTCAGTGATTCCCATGACTTTAGATGATGAGATTTGGGACTTTCTGAACAAACAGGATTTCCCCCGAGGCCGAGTCTCACTGTGTCACTCAGGCTGGAGTCTAGTGGTGCGGGGCTCACTGCAACCTCTGTTTCCTGGGTTCAAGCCATTCTCCTCCCTCGGCTCCTGAGTAGCTGGGATTGCAGGTACCCGCCACCACAGTCAGCTAATTTTTATGTTTTTAGTAGAGACAGAGTGTTACCATGTTGGTCAGTCTGGTCTTGAACTCCTGACCTTAGGTGATCCACCCGCCTCGGCCTCCCAGAGTGCTGGGATTACAGGTGTGAGCCACTGTGCCCGGCCAATGGATGGGATTTCGATGAGGTTTTGGACACAGTCCATGCTGCAGAGGGCGGAGACTCTGGGGGGTCTTGGCAGGGGTGAGTGTATTCTGAACATAAGATGGACATGAATTTGGGGGTTTGGGGGAACACAGTGGGTTGGATGCTGGTCTCCAAAATGTCCCAGAGTGTGCAAAGGTGACCTTAGTTGGAAAAAGGTCCTTGCATCTGTAACGAAGCCTGGGATCTTGAGGCAAGATCACCCTGGATCATCCGGTGAGCCCTGGATCCGGTGGCAGCTATCCTTACAGAGCAGAGGGGGAGAAACGCGACGTGGAGAGTGCCACGGAGAGGTGGAGGCGGAGATGGGGCGGTGCGGCCGCAAGCCAAGGACTCCTGGGCTGCCGGGAGTGCTCCACGGCAACACGGTCTCCGTCACGTGAAGGATCTGGAAGTGCACCGAAGAGCCCGCCTGTAACTCAGTGGACCAGCCTGCGCACCCCACGGGCGAGCAAATCACGACCCACCAATCTCACTCGATCCATGCTGCCGTCAGCAGCACAAACAGCCCCACGGGAGACACCGCGTGGTCCAGACCGCCTTCCCTGCAGGGCGAGGCGGGGACAGCTGGCCTCGGTGGCACGAAGCCTGGGCTTGCTGACTGGCACGGTGGAGCTGCCCCTGGAAAATCGCGAGGAAGAGAATCATCCCTTTAGGATACGCGTGGAAAAGAGTCTGTCTTGAAAACTGATTGTAAATTAAACTCCCTTCCGGAGCTTTCGTCAGCAAACGTGTCCTTTTCGGGACCTTAGTAATAGTGCTATGTTTCTGATTAAAACGAGTGTTCCTTACGAGGAGGGTAGTGACCCCCAGGTCAGAAGAGCAGAGGCCCCCGTGGGGTCCCTCTTCCCTCTTGGAGCTGCCTCTGCGGGCCCTGGGGTGCCTGTTCCTGGGGCCGTGGGCTCTCTGGGGTGGGTGGGCCAGCTCCGCCCATGCCCAGCCTTCTCTGAGACCCCCGTCCCGTGTAGCCCCCGACACATTGGACTGTGGGGGGCTGGGCTGGGCTGGCTGGCGGACCCTCATGGGTGCTGAGCGGGCTGCCACTAACTCTCTGTTGCTTCTGTTTGAAGGAAGGAGCCCCCGCCGGAGCCGTCGCCAAGGTCAGTGCCCCCGCCCCCGCCGCCCTGGTGTCTGTGTGGGCAGGGCCGTGTGGTCTTGCTGTGTGTGTGCACAACCTGTCATGGGGCGTGAGGGCCTGGAGGGCCTCGGCTGTGCTTCCCTGCGTGACCGAGTGTGTGTCCAGACATGGGTCCTTAAATCACTTTTCCGACTCAGCCCTCCCCCGTGATTCACTTTTACTCTGCAGCACTGTGGAACTGGCAGCTGGGGGGCTTCTCAAGCGCGATCCCCCACCTGACCACAGGTCCGGCCCCAAGGGTCTCGGAGGCAGGGGGTTTCTGCGAGCGCACCCCCTCTGGCTGCAGGCACACAGCCCGGACTCACAGCTGGCCACAGTCGAGGCTGGCCGAGGTGAAAGCTCTGGCGCTCTTGCTGCTCTGGGTCCGGGGCATCTGGAGCACGTGGGGGAGACCAGGGCCCTCGTCCTCCAGGGAGGGTCGGACATCCTCTCTGCCTCCTGCCGCTGGTGGAGATTTTCTGCCCGGTCCCCTCTCCCCGTTTGCCAAGGTCGAGGTGGGCCAAGGGTGCCGCTGCTTAGCCTGGGTCTCTCCCCGGCCCTGAGGTTCTGTGAGTCAGGCAGGTTGGAGACGGGACTCTGCTGGGGTGAAGGGTGGAGACAGAGAATCCAGATCATTTCACAAGTTGGTTCTGTGTCTGCCAAGCCCCAGTCCACCCATGCGTCAGTGCGAGGCGTCCAGGCTTCTCTGGACCCCCAGCGCCCCATCCACATGTTGCAGAGTAAATCCAGCCTCTTGGACCTGGTCCGAGATGGATGCCTGCCTGCCCGCCCTGCGCCCTCCCGAGCCCTCCTGGACTGCGATGAGACACTGGGGGGCTCGGGTAACCACCAGGGGCTCGTTCATCCTCCCAGGGACACTAAAAAATCGCACCAGGGCCCAGGGAGGCCGCACGGCCTCTGCTGGTGCCACAGCCGGAAGGGGACCAGGAGCGGGTGCCGGCCACGGCTGACGAGGAGCCACGTCATTCTGTCACTGCCTCTCCCGCCTGCTGCCGGCCCTGAGGCTGGGGGTGGCTGGGGGATCGGGCACTGTGCCCCCACAATGGGCACCTCAGCTGTGATTTGGGTGGACTCTCGGCGCTGCCACAGGTGGACGAGAGCCTTCCCGACCCCGCCCCGAGGCCTGGCCCCACGCCCTTGCTGGGGAGCTGCTCAGTGCCTCACGGCACCCTCCCTCGACGCCCCGCCCGGCACGCTCCACCTTCTTGTCTCAGCTTCTCTCTTTCTCTCTCTTCCTCCTGCCCTTCCCCCCATCTGGACACCCTCGGCCCCCACCTGCTTTAACCCCTGTTACTGCCCTTCCCGGGCCCCTCTCGTCTGCCCTCTCTTTGGGGATGAGTTGCTGGCCCTGAAAGCGAACTCCAGGTGAGGACACTCGGGAGCCTCTGGGCTCCCACCCCTCCCCCATCTCTTCCCCACGTTTCCGAGGGGCCCTGCCTGCCTGCACTTCCCACGCTTCCCCCAGGGGCCAGTGCCCACCCGCCTGGCCCTCGTCCTGGGACGTCTGTGGTAAGGGCGTGGGGCGGCCGGGTCTGGGTGTCTGAAAGATGGCTAGGGTACGGTGGGAGTGAAGAGCAGTCTCTGCCCTCGAGGACCCCCTGCCCGTCCTTCGATACCACCTGCCAGGTAATGGGGTGGGTCTCTGTCCCCTGGCCTGGGGCAGCTGCAGACCCCATTGCCAGTGCAGGGTCGTGCGTGGGAGGCCGTTCCGAAGCTGTTACCTGCCACCTCCCTGGGCTGCTGGCTGAGGGGCCTGCTCTGCGAATCATGAGGGGGAGCTTGGCACCCAGCACCCCTCTGCTGCCCGGCCCAGCCCTGTGAGTCTGGTGGGACCTGCCCCTCTGCTGCCCTTTGAGGCGGAGCCGCACCCCCACAGCAGGGCCCTGCTGGTGTCAGCTGGGCTGGGCAGGTAGATGGTGTGGACACAGGGACCCTCACTCCCTGCTGAGACCCCCCACCCCAGTCCTGGTTTGGAACACAGGCATGTGGCAAGCATCGGCTCCTGTTGGGCCCATGGGCTGTGCTGGAGTCAGAGGAGGTGGCTACGTGGGGGTTGGGTGGGGAGCCAGGCTGGCCGGGGGAGCTCAGGGCTGTGCTGCCCCAGGGGGTCCTGGGGGTCTCTGTGGCTAGGTGGGGAGCCAGGCCGGCTTCGGGGCTCAGGGCTGTGCTGCCCTGGGGGGTCTCTCTGGCCATGGCGGCTCTGACTTGAGCTGCCTTGCCCGCCACGCGTCTCCCTGCCCCCGCCCCCGCGTCTCCCACTTGAACTGCCTTGCCCGCCCCGAGTCTCCCTGTCCCCTCCCCGGCATCTCCCTGCCTCCTGCCCCTGCCCTCACCCCATTGCCCCTTGTGCCCCGTGCAGCTCCTCCTCTTCTCAGGCACGGTGTCCGTGTGCTTTTGGTGCATGTCTGTCCTCTCTGGTCTCGGTCAGCGTCTGTGGGCCTCGGGCTCGCCGTGGGCCTGCCTGCTCCCCGCCTGGCCTTCTTACCCACGTGTGGAGCTCCCTGTGGCTGATGAGGCAGGAAGGAATCCCTGTGCCAGCCGTGGGCCCCAGGGGGCGGTGCAGCTGCTCCGGCCCCCCACAAAGCTTTGGAGGGGGTCTCGGGGGCTGTGCCTGCAGTGTCTCCCCCCCAGCTCTCCCCAGCTCTCAGACCACACTGCCCTAGACAGGAGCTGCCAGCCACGTGTGGCTGTGAAAATAATGTGCATTAAAATGGGCGCAACATGAGAGTCTCAGGGGCCTGGGGGTGGGCATGGCTGCAGCCAGCACTTCGGTGTCACTGGAGGACAGCCCCATGGCAGAATCTGGCCCTGTGCCTGGGAGGGGCCTCTTGGGCAAGGAGATCCTGCTGGGGTCAAAACTGGAGCCCTCGGGAGATTTGGGGAAGCAGGACTCCACCTCCTTCGTGCTCCTTCCCCAGGGGTGGGGAAGGTCTCCGGGGGCCTTTGGGCAGGGGCCTCTGTGCTGGGGCCTGGGCACCGCTGGGGGTGCTGATGAGAGTCTCAGGTCTGCCTGCCAGGCAGGCTTGGGTGTCAGTGTGGCTGGGGTGCCCTGGGGTAGCCGCAGTGGCAGAGGCTTCCGTGAGCAGCCAGAGCCTCAGGCCGGGCGCTAGGGGCCGGCTCCCTCCCGCCCCTCCCGCCCTCACGTTCATGGTTACCTACCAACTGGAGTCCAGCCTTTGCATCACATCCTGAAGGGCCTGGGGACCCCGAAGCTGCTTGCGTACTAAAAAGTGGGACCAGCACAGGGCCTGGGGCGGAAGCCAGCCACCCGCCCTTGGGGTCTTGTAGGCCGCCGGGTTTGGGGAAGGGTCCAGAGCCCTCAGCCTGCCAGGGCGGCCGAGCGCTGCCGTGACCTAGGCGTGTCTGTGATGCCGCGTGGAGCGCTGCCGGCGGGCCCGTGCGCAGGGAGTACCAGTGTCCAGACGCACGCGTGTGCAAGAAGACGGGGGCTGGGCACGTTCTTCTGGAGCCTGTGTGCTCTGAGTGGACGCCTTTGGCACGCCGGGGTTCCTGGGGCACCTCGTTTGAGAAGTGCTGTCTCGGGGAGCAGCTGCAAGGCGCGTGGAGCGGCGGGGGTGGGGAACAGAAAGGGCCCTTTGGTTCTTGGTGGTCGTTTTCATTTCTTGCCTAAACATTTGCTGGTTGTGATGCAGAGATAAACCTCCAGGGTTTTCGGGGAGATTCTCGGGAAAGTGTTCCATGTTTTCTGAGCCTTTTCTAAGGAACGCCCCAGCGGGGAGCCGCGAGTGTGCGTGAAGGCATTCGCACTGAGGGGATCCACTGAGCCCCCGACGTGGCCGTCCTCGGGGAGCCCTGAGCCCCCAGGTGCCCCGAGCCCCGTGCTCCTTCACTTCCCAGCAGCGGCAGCCACGCCTCCCTCCCGGGTGAACTGAGACCTGCCTCCAGCTGGGGGAGTGGCTGGCGCGGCAGCGTCGCCGAGTTTGCAGAGTTTGCAAAGCGGGACAACTGCGCGCTTTCCTCCCTAAGACATGCGCGCTTACCCCGCCCCTTCCCGGGACCACGCCCACCCCAAGCGCGCCTTCTGCAACGCCTGAGGCCATGTATTATTGTTTTGTTGGCATGAATACTGCAAAAAATAATACAGCTTTTAAGACATGGACCCAAACTGTGGCTTTGGGAGGAAAAGGTATTTTTGGAGGAAAAAAAAAAACAGGAATTTTTTTTCCTTTAAAAATAGGGAAGTGTTTTCTTCTCCGGACGATAGAGACGGCGGTGCGGCTTCCTCGCTGGCCTTGCTTGGGCGCAAGCTCTGCCGCTGGGGATGCGCCCGACACCCTGGGCGGTTGCGGTGCCTCAGTTTCCCCGCTCCCGGCCATGTGCTGTTGCTGGCGCCCAGGACTAACTGTGCTCTCCTCATTTCCAGTAAAGGCAGCCCGTGCAGAGGGTCCCTGTGTGGATGCTGCCCCGGACACTCTAGGTACCGCGGAACGCGCCGCACGGACTGACCGCTGCTGCACGGCTCCTCTGCCTGCCCCGCTTACTACAGGTTCTGGAGCAGCCAGGGGAGGCTGGCGCCCCAACCCCAGTTCCGACCCACCGACCTTGCGGTGCGGGCTTGGCTCCCTCTATTCCAGCTACAGCTGCGCGCAGGACGGAGCTGGGTGAAGGTGATTCTTGCTCCCCCTGCCAGGCGATGCCCTGCGCACAGCTGGAGGGGCCAGGGCTCTGAACCCAGCAAGGCGTTCGTGCCTTCTGGGGTCCCCGACTGCTCTTCAGGGAGCGTTTCCCTGGGCCTGCCCCTCTAGCACCTCTGCTGTGCACCTGAGGACGACTGAGCCTCCCCGGCTGCCTCGCCCGCGGGGGGCAGCTCCATCTGTGCGTGCCGGGCTCCTCAGGGTCCTGATGCATCCGAAGCCCCAGAACGCCAGAGGCCCTCGGCTTTCTCTTCCTACAACAGGCCTGAGGGCGGGTGGAAATAGGACAGGGGAGAAGCTGCCCGCTTTGCACCGTGGGCTCCTGGCCTGCACCGTGACCCGCACCTCCCTGCCCCGGTGTCCCCCGTCTGCAGGCCTGCGCTGGGGGCCCCTCCCTCCTCGCCAGCATGGCCCAGCAAGGTGGAGGCGGCTGTGCCGTACCCACGCGGGGCTCACCTCCGCGCGTGCTGGCCCCGGAGGGTGGGGGGCTGCATGCTGGCCACCTGCATCTGTGCATGCTCTGGACCCTGCTCCACCAGGCCCGGCCCCGTCACCCTCTCCCTGTGACTCTGTGCTGCTGCCTGTGCTTTGGGGGTCGGTGCTCGCGGAATCCTCAGAGAGGGAGATCGGGTGTGGGCTGCCCGGGACGAGGCCTGCTTGGACTCTGGCAGGCTGTCCTGCATGTCCAGAGCATGTGTTCAGGGCGTTTCTGGCCGCAGGCTGGTCCCTTGGGGCAGGGGCTGAGGTCAGGCTGCTTGGGGACTAGAGGGGTTTGGAAGTGGGGCTGGGAGCCCCGGCCAGAGCACGACCCACACGATGCCCCGTCCTGCTTCGAGCAGCCCCCACTGGAGGCCCCTTCATGTGCACGCTCCCTGGGCGTCGCTGGTCCCGACACCAGCTGGGTGGGGCTCTGGATGCCTGCTCCCCAGCCTCCTGCTCCCTGCAGGCCCCTCACAGCTGAATGTCACCACGGGGAGGGTGGCAGGCAGGGTGGGGGTGGGACTCTCTCCTGGGTGCTTCTTGTCACTGCAGGGAGGGCGGCAGGCAGCGTGGGGGTGAAGCGCAGGTGCCGGGGACACCCCTCGAGCACCGAGGGCAGCTCTGGTCGAGGGCTCTTCCTGGGCAGGTGGTGGCAGCTTTCCGCGTTTGCTTGTTCTTGGCTTGTGCGCCGAGGGAAGGCCCGCGAGACCGTGCGCTCCTGGAGGCCGAGGCGGGCTGGCGGGGTTGGGTGTCTGCGGCATGGAGCCTCACCAGCTGTGCTTGGAGGGTGCAGAGTCCGAGTCCTGGTGGAGGTCCAGGGAGGGAAGGACGTGTCCAGGCCCCACCACCTGCTTCTCCCTGGCGGAGCCTCCTTTGCAGATCTGAGGTGGGAGGGAAGCCCCAGGGCTGGGACGGCAGGGCCCGGCTGAGGCCGGGGCGGGCTTCTTCCTGCCGGCTCCATCTTCTGCAGCTCCGCCGTGTTGGCTGGGGCAGCGCACGCAGGCTGCGTCCCGGAGGCCCCAGGGCTGCGCTGGGCGTGGGGTCCGGCAGCGCGTCCCCGCCGCTTGGCGGGGCTGTGGCTGCTCGTGGTGGCCGGGGGGATTCCCCGCTGGAAAACGGGACGCAGGCGTCGGGCCGGGTCCTCTCGCCCAGGGCCGTGGAATCCACGCCACTCCTTCGCTGCAGCTCCCGGCGGCTGCGGGGGGCCTGCGCCTTCTTGGCCGCATGTCTGTGTGGCGCCTGGATGCCTGACCCGTCACCTCCAAGGCCGCAGGCAGGAATCTGGTGCTGATTCCTCACCCTGCGCCTTTCCCACTGCAAGCCGTCATCACCGGGCTCCCGAGACCAGCCAGGGGCAGCCCAGAAGCTGCAGCTGAACCGACGGCTCCGCCCTTCACCCGGTGCTTCGCCAGCGGCCGTGGGAAGGGAGGTGGCCGCTTCTCTCTCTTTGGTGACTGGACCTGCCTGTGTGGAGACCTGGAGAGGGGAACTGAGTCTTCCAGTGACCCCCACTTGCCCTGAGGCCTCAGCAGGGTCAGGAGGGGCCCGTTCCTGCCTCTGAAATGGCTCGTGCAGTGGAGAACATTCTAGAAGCCAGAGTTCCGCCAAGCCCGTGCCCAGGTGCTCCCTTGGCCCCCAACTGGTTCTCCTCGGCCACCTGTGCTTCCGTTGGGTCAGGGACCAGAGGCCCCCACGGCACGAGGACTCAGGGCACCCCTGGCCCCCACGGGCATGGCGTATTGGCCCCAGCCAGTGCAGGGCATGGACTCAGGGCTGAGGTCTGGAGCGAGCCTGTACCATCAGCTCCGGACGCCCCCAGCACACACTTCAGGGCTTGGGGGACCTTGGCCTCTCTGTCTCTGCTTTCCCTGCAGGCACAGTATCCAGGGGCTTCTTTCTTCCTCTCAGAGACCCTGGAATGGCCACAGATGGCCTGGGCATGGTCTGGGCAGTCGCCCGCTGCCTGGGGGGTGGGGTGGGAGGGGCAGCCAAGCCAGCGGTGTCGAGGCTGGCGGACGGGCGCGGTGGGCGCTCTCGTTGTAGCGTGTTATGTCTGTGCCGTCCGGTGGGCATGTCTCTCTGGCTGTGGGTCCCGGTAGGGGCCGATGCTGGCTGCTGACCGGGGCCTCAGCCCCTCACTGTTGGCTGGGGAGCTGCCAGGGAGCCCAGGAGGTATTAGGGCGTGTCAGCGACCCACTATGCCTCCCTACCCGGGGGCTTGTGTCAGGTCCCAGGAATGGTGCTCTCGGCCCAGAGCCGTCCTGAGAAGTTCCGTGGCTGCTAAGCATGGCTGGGCGTTAACGGGTCCCCGGTTCACAGGAGTCCGGCTGTCCTCAAGGGAGCTGGAGGCTCTGATGCTTCCCAGACCTCGGGAGGCACATCTGCCTGGGGCACCCCAGCCACAGTGAACCCCCCACCCCTACTGTTGCCCAGAGGATGTTGGAGTCTGGGGCACCCCAGCCACAGTGAACCCCACAGCCCTGACTGTTGCTCAGAGGATGCTGGAGTCTGGGGCACCCCAACTGTGGTGACCTCCCCACTGGCACCCAGAGGACGCTGGAGCTGAAGAACTCGGGTGCAGACCCGTCTCCTCGGTCACCAAGAAACTTGGGGACAAGGCAGCCCCAAGGACCCCCGAGAATCCAGACCTGGAGGCCCAGCCAAACACAGCCACAAATCCTGCTTCACGTCTTGAGGGTCGAGGGCAGGGCCACAATGCTGCTGCCTCAGAGGCTGCCTCCCCGCCCCTGGGGCCAGGACTCTGACCTCCGACCTCCAGGCTTCTTGCCTGATGCCCTGCTGGCGGAGGAGCCATCATCCATTCCTTCCTTCCAGAAGCGGAAGGAGCAGTCCTCCGTCGGACTCCCCTGGCGGGAGGGGTGCTGTGCAGGGGAGGCCTGAGCCCTCCTGAAGCCCACCCCTCCAGGCGGCCCCCGACGTCTGGGAAAGGCCTGGGTGTGGCTGCCCCTGTGTCTGCTGAAGACTCGGCCTCCATGCCCTGGTTGTCCCCCACACCCTCGACTGGGCAGGAGAGGGACAGGCGGAGGGAGGGGATGGGGCAGGGAGGGAAGGAGGGAGGCTGCTTCCTGGGGGCAGTTACAGCTGTGAAAAGGCCATAGGAAACCACAGGCGAGGATGGGGCGGACGCAGGTGCCCGGGAAGAGCGCAGCCCGAGCGCCACTGGGTGAGGGGCTGGTGGGACAGTGTGAGGAGGGCTCCCAAGCCTTGCGATGGTGGCAGAGAGGGATTTAAGAGTCCACAGACATTGCCTCCCCCCACATGGCCACGCCAGCGCCAGCCCGGGAGCTTGCTGCCCACCCAGCCTCCCCTCCCTCCTTCCCGTCGGCTGCTCGGTCCCAGTGGCACCTGCTCTGAGCCGGCCTGTGTGGCTGCTCCTCAGACCTGGGTCTTCCTCCCGTTGCGTGGGCAGGGTCTGCCGAGGGCTGACACGGCCTGTGTTTTCTCTGGAGTGACTTCTCTCGCTGTGTTTCTGTTTGTCTGTCGGTGCCCGTGGGAGCAGCCAGAAGGTCAGTTTGAAAGATCGTGTCTTCTCCAGCCCCCGAGGTGTGGCTGCCAAGGGGAAGGGGTCCCCGCAGGCCCAGACGGTGCGGCGGTCACCCAGCGCCGACCAGAGCCTCGAAGACAGCCCTAGCAAGGTGCCTAAGAGCTGGAGTTTCGGGGACCGCAGCCGGGCACGCCAGGCTTTCCGCATCAAGGGTGCCGCGTCTCGGCAGAACTCAGAAGGTGGGTCTGGCCTCCTCAGCGCCCCCCCCGCTCTGAGACTGAGCCCCTCCGGGACTGGACCGTGGCGCCCGAGCTACCAGGGCCACCCGAGGCATCGCTGCCTCTTTTGCTTGCTCTGGGAGTGGGAACCGCCCCCCCGGGTTTTCTAAAATTGAGGTGAAACTTGGGCTACATAAAATTAACTATTTGAAAGTGTAGGCCGGGCGTGGTGGTTCACGCCTGTAATCCCAGCACTTTGGGAGGCTGAGGTGGGCAGATCACGAAGTCAGGAGTTCGAGACCAGCCTGGCCAACATAGTGAACCCCCATCTCTACTAAAAATGCAAAAGTCACCCGGACGTGGTAGCGGGCACCTTTAGGCCCAGATTCTTGGGAGGCTGAGGCAGAAGAATCACTTAAACCCGGGAGGCGGAGGTTGCAGTGAGCCGAGATCGTGCCACTGCACTTTTAGCCTTGGGGACAGAGTGAGACTCCGTCTCAAGAAAAAAAAAGGGTAGAAATCCAGTGGCATTTAGTACATTCACAGCGGAGTTGTCGCCACCGTCTCAGCCTGGTTCTAGAAGATTCTCATCATCACAAAAGAAAACCCTGTGCTCATCAGCCGTCACCCAGTTCCCCACCTCAGCCCCAGCACCTGCAGTCTCGGGCACGCAGGTCAGCGGCTCCTTGGACGTCCACATCAGCCACTCCCTGTGGCCACAGCGTGCCGGGGAAGGTCCTGGCCCAAGAGCCACTGATGCAGAGGGACAGGTTTCTAGAAAAGCAAGGGCATCCGTGGGGCACCCTGGGGAGCCTTGAGGGGCTCTCTGGCGTTGTGTCCAGCCGGTGTGCCCTGCAGGACCCTGCAAGTGGGTTTCCCGTCCCCCTCGACCCCTCACGGCCTGTCTCCTTCCCCCCAGAAGCAAGCCTCCCTGGAGAGGACATTGTGGATGACAAGGGCTGCCCCTGTGAGTTTGTGACTGAGGACCTGACCCCGGGCCTCAAAGTCAGCATCAGAGCTGTGTGGTGAGGACTTGCCCAGGCGGGAGCCTGGCGGGGGGAGGAGGGGCCTCCTGTCTGTGGTCGCGTCTGTGGCGGTGCTCATGGTGCAGGACAGCTGCCAGGAGACGGGGTCTGCCCGGAAAATAAAGGGCCAAGCTGTGGGCGGGCCTGGCTGATTGTCCCGGGTCCACTCTTCCTGGGACTCTGGCAGGCCTCGGGCGGGATGCCGGTTCAGCAAGAGGCCTGGGGCCTGAGGCCTGGCTCTGCCTGGCTTAGGAAGCAGCTCAGCCACCTGTGTCTGGTGTGGCACGGAGTCCAAGGGGGCATGGCCAGGCCTGGAAGCCTCACTTGTCCCAGGTATAGCAGGGACCCCGAGGCCAGGCCCTTCTGTGCGTGGAGTGGGTGGGTGGCAGACAAGAGGGATGAGTCCAGCCATTTCCAGGGGCCAAGGTCTCAGAGGTGCTGGGAAGGCGACAGGCAGGTGGACACGGGGCCAGCCTGGTGCGTGTGGCCGGGGGGTCTCTGGGTCTCTGGCCCAGGGCTCACTGTCGTCTCCCCCTTCCGCAGTGTCATGAGGTTCCTGGTGTCCAAGCGGAAGTTCAAGGAGAGCCTTCGGCCCTACGATGTGATGGACGTCATCGAGCAGTACTCTGCCGGCCACCTGGACATGCTGTCCCGCATTAAGAGCCTGCAGTCCAGGCAAGAGCCCAAGCCAGCCTGTCCAGCAGGGGAGCAGGGGACAAGAGTGGGGTGGGCGTTCGCGCCGAAGCCCAGCGTGGCCCACGGTGGGAGCGCAGGGGGCGTGCAGAGCGGGGCCTCCTCCCCCACCCACATCGGCATCTGTCACCTTCAGTGGTGTCTTCCAAGTCTGTTATGATATTTCTGTTCTCTCCACTCTCCCCATCCACACCATGGTGGGCAAGTGTGTGACGTGTCTGTGCACACATGCACATATGCGTGCACGGATGTGTGGGTCCCTGAAATGTGCGTGCGCGTGTGTGTAAGTGCAGACATGCACAGGTGTGTGGGGGGTTGTGTGCGTGTGTGACCTGTATGCTCTGCCATGTGCACACGTATGTGTTGGGGGTGGAGTAATTCTGCTGAGAGATGAAGCTGCAGGGTTCCCGTGGACCCCACCAGGCAGTGGCTGTGTCACTTGACACCTTTTCTTCTTTCACCCTGCTCTCCTTGTGAAGGGAGACCACTCCTGAGCAGGAAGCTGAGTAGGGTGCATCTCCAAGGCAGGGACAGCACCATGTATGTGAGAACCCATGTGCCCACTCCAGGAGTCAAATGTACATTTGTGTAAAGACACACAAGTAAGGGCTGGGCACACCATGCACACACGTGCACCCCACGTACAGGCATGTGCGCACACAGACCCGCGACCCCTCTCCCACACACGTTCACCCCACGTACAGGCATGTACCAGCATGCACACACGGACCCATGTCCCCTCTCCCACACACGTGGACCCCACGTACAGGCATGTACCAGCATACACACACAGGCCCATGTCCCCTCTCCCACACACATGGACCCCACGTACAGGCATGTACCAGCGTGCACACAGACCCATGTCCCCTCTCCCACACACATGTCCACACACAACCATGTTCCAGCCTGGTGCCCACACATAGGTGTCCCATAAGTCCACACACATGCTGACATGTATGCAACCTCAGGCATATACAAACAAGCACATGTCATGAGTGTGTGTGTATCTTTCCTGTGGAGGACACACAGCTCTTGGGAGTCTCTCCTGCAGTAGGGGACACACTCCTGCCTATCAGGGTCCCCTTCGTCTCCTAGGCCCCCAAGCAAGGCTGTAGCAGTTTTCCAGCCCTGGGAATGAGGCTGGGCCCCCATTACAGGGAGAAGGCTGAGACGCTCAGGGACAGCCCGGGGGTCACAGCCCAACTCAGGCCCTCCAGCGGAGTGAAGTGCTCATCTGAGTGGGTCTAGGGCCTATCGTGGGGCTCCTGCTCGGTCCTGCTTCAGGGGGCCCGGGAAGGGGTGCCTCGGCCTTAGCCCACTCCTGCTGTACGGGGTCAACGAGGCATCCCCTGCACCCCCTCCCCCGGCTCCAGCTGAGAGGCCTCCTTCCCAGCGTCCTCTCCAGAGCAGTGGCCAGCCTTGTGCTGTGTGTGCACGTGTGTGTGTGCATGTGTGCGTGTGTGCGGGTTCGTGTGTTTACGTGTGTGCATGTGTGTTCTTGTGCATGTGCGTGTGCTCATGTGTTTAATGTGTGTGTATGCATGTGTGCATGTGTGTTTATGTGCGTGTGCGTGCATGTGTGTGTGTTCGTGTTTAATGTGTGCGTGCATGCGTGTTTATGTGCGTGTGCATTCGTGTGTGTGCATGTGCGTGTGCTAGCATGTTTGCATGTGTTCTTGTGTGGGTGTGCTTGTGTGTGTGCATGCGTGTATGTGTGCGTGTGTGTGCGTATGTTCGCATTTGCGTGCATGTTAGTATGTGCGTATGTTCGTGTTTGCGTGCACGTATGTGTGTGTGTGTAGTATGTGTTCATGCATGTGTGTGCACGTTTGTGTGTGCGTGTGCATTCGTGTGTGTGCTCGTGTTAGTATGTTCGTGCACGTTTGTGTGCGTGTGCATTCGTGTGTGCGCGCATGTTCGCGTTTGCATTAGTATGTGTTCGTGTGCATGTGTGCGTGTGCTTGTGTGCGTGTTTACATTTGCGTGCGTTTACGTGCATGTGCGTGTGCGTGTTCACGTGTGTGCGTGTGCGTGTGCTCGCGTTTGCGTGCACATTAGTATGTGCGTGTGTGTGTTCACGTGTGCATGCGTGTGTGCACATGTTCGGGTGTGTGTGTGTTTGCGTTTGCGTGCATGTGTGTGTGCATGTTCATGTGTGTGCGTGCGTGCTCGCGCGTGTGTGCATATGTGTGTGTTTGCGTGCATGCGCACACGTGTGCAAACGCTCTGATGTCTTGACTTTTGTGCTTTGCCTCCACGTCTCTCTCACTGCAGCTGTTCTTGTTCGCCAGGATCTTTTGTCCTAAATCTTCCATTTTCCTTCCCTTTCTCTCTGGACAAACACGCCAAGCAACCCAAACCACCCAGGGACCGCAGGCGTCCTCTGTCCGCTCCTGACGATGCGTTTCATGTTGCCTGCAGCGGTCCGTCCGGTACTGGCTCCCGCTGCCGGCGTCTCCCCCGCACGGCACGCTCCGGGACGCGGCACCCCGGTCACCGCGGTGGGGCTGCCTGCCGCCCGCTCCCGAGCCCAACGCTTTGCTTGAAACACGGGAAGGACTTGGCAAATCCAAGGTCCACCGAGGCGGCGCCCGCGCTTTCCTGGGAGAGCGTCTTTTTATGAAGCCTCACTGTCGCTTCCGTTGGGCGTTCCGTTTCCGCCAGTTTCTGGCTGGCTCCTCTTTCGTGTGGCTTTACGATGCATTTTGCTGGTGTCTCTTTTCTTGTTTACTCTGCCAGGATAGATATGATTGTGGGTCCCCCACCCCCTTCAACTCCCCGGCACAAGAAGTACCCCACCAAAGGACCCACGGCCCCTCCGAGAGAGTCACCCCAGTACTCACCTAGGTTAGGATGCCAGCGCCTTCCCCGACGTGTCTGTGGAACAGCCGGCCCCTTCGCTCCAGGCCACATGACGGCAGCACCCCGCACCGCCCGTTCCCCGGGACACAGGGACGTTCGGGTGTTCTCTGTTTCTGACAAAGCAACATGAGGGAGAAGGCCCTTCCTCCGCCAGGGTCCCAGGCAGGCTGCGCCCGGCATCAGGACTGCCAAGGGCCCTGAGCGCTCCTCCTGACTGGTGCCCTAGGGAACCAGGGCCCTGTGAGACTTCCCTCTGGGGTTGGGAGGCCCCTGGGAAGCACCTCCAGGGTCAGATGCAGTCAGACGTGCAGGGACGTCCTGCTGGCCCTGCCCCTGTCCCCTGGACAGGTGCCTCCTGGCCCAGGGCCCTCCAGCCTCCCCCGGGACTGACTTGCCCCTCAGCACTGCCCACTGCAGGGATGGCCCTAGCCATGTGCACGGCCCGGACCTGGGCGCTGTGTGGCTCTGAGCAGGTGGGAGTCGTGTCTCGGTGACTCTTCCATCTCTTGTAAGATACAGACGATCACAGCATCTACCCCTTGAGCCACTGGGAAGAATACGGGAGGAAACCCTGCCGGGCGCCCAGTGGCAGGCGTGTGCTCTGTGAGTTCTCGCACAGCTTCCAAGCTGCCAGCATGCTAATTAGTGTTTTTGATGCGGGACGTGGTGAGATCCCCGGCTAACGGGCAGAACGGAGGTGCGGCCCAGCGCCGTGTGAGCCAGTTCTTTAGTGATTCAGACTTTCCAAGGTCTTCCTGCCTCCCAGGGACCACTCAGATCATGGTCGTTCCCCATCTTCCAGCAAGTCTGATTGGCTGAGGGAGAGCGGAGTCCCTGGGGCAGAGGCCTAGAGGGTGAGCACAGGCGCCCTGGCCCTCTCTGACAGCTCTGGGCACGGGGGCTCCTGGCACAGCGATGCCAGTGTCTGGGCCAGTGAAGCCCAGGCCTGAGCTGGTGGGGGCAGCGTCTGGGGCCAGTCTGACCCCTCCTCCTTCTGTGGGGGTTTCTGCATGTGAGGCCGAGGGTCCAAGCGCTGGACATCTCAACCCCATGCTCCTTCCACTAGAAAGGGGTTTCTATGACCAGGCAGGGCTGTGCCTGCTGCTGCCCAACCCAGGGTTGCCCCGGGCAGTGTTTGCTGAGCTCCCTGCTCTGTGGTGCCCCCAGGCCCGAGGGTGCTGTGCCCCGAGGCTGGTCCGCTGTCCATCTTCCTGTGCTTTGCCACAGGGGGCGGCAGCTGGGTGTCCAGGGCTGTGAGCTGGGAAGGTCCTACAGCCAGGAGGCATGCAGGGTCACACAGAGAGGCCGGAGGGACAGATGGATGCTCCCCCATCCCATGGGCACTGAGCACTCAGGGGTCGAGTCTCCCCCAGCCTGGGGCCTAGGGCAGAAGGGGCACAGCATCCTCAGAGGAGCCCCAGCAGCTCCAGGCCGAGCCCGTGGCCAGGGCTCCTGTCGGGACTGAGCAGGCGGGCGGCTCGTCGTGTGGCAGGGGCGAAGGTGCTGAGCATCTGCCTGGACTGTGTGGACGCTGGAAACGCCAGGGACCCTGTCTCCTCCATTTCCACTGGCGTCTGCTCGGAGCCAGAGGGTCCCTATCGCCATCCGTCCCCTCCTACCCCCTCCCGCCACCCTGGCCCTTTGCATGAGTCCAGCATGAAGCCCCGTGGAGCATGAGGAGCTGCGCTGTGGCCGACGCCAGCCTGAAACCCCCTCTGTTTCCCGCAGCAGAATCAAGAAAACACCCCTGACCCATCCCCTGACCCCCACAGAGGCAGGTAGGGCGGCCCAGTGGCAGGAAGTGGGACCTCGGCCCGGTCCGCTGGTGTGGAGCACTCTTCTCCCAACAGGCCCCATCCAGAGGAGCCTCGGGGCTGTGGCCTCGTTTGGGGGATCCCGCTCGGCCACACCCTGTCTGGAGCGGCCCTTATCCAGCTGGGCTTGTCGCCTGGCCGCAGGGTCCTTGCTTCTGAGTGAGCGCCCACAGAGCTGCAGGTCCAAGCCCACACCCAGCCAGCCATACATCTGAGCGTGCCAGACTGGTCAGAAGCCCCAGTCCTGAGGGTGAAGGAGCCTCCCTCCCTTCTTACTGTCATGAGTGACCTACGGCATCTTGGAGATCAGCTCAGCTGAATTCTGAATCCTGCACGCACATACGCAAACATGCACACGCTTGCACACCACACATGCACACATCAACTTGTGCAGTGCACATGAGGGTGGCCACATGCACCCTGAGCTCACACATGTGCACATATGCACACAGACATGTACACATAGACCCTCGCATGAGGTCACACACATGCACCGAGTGCACATCCTCGCATAAGGACATAAATGCACCCTGAGCACACACACGTGCACACACACCCTCACATGAGCACACACATGCATCCTGAGCACACACGTATACACACCCTCGCATAAGCACACACGTGCACACATGCACCCTTGCATGAGCACACATGCACCCTGAGCACACGCACGTGCACACACATTCACCCCATGAGTGCACATGCACCCTGAGCACACGCACATGCACACACGTGCACCCCATGAGTATACACGTGCACCCTGAGCACACGTGAGTGCACACACACCCTTGCATGAGCACACACGCACCCTGAGCACACGCACGTGCACACACATGCACCCCATGAGTACACACATGCACCCTGAGCACACGTGAGTGCACACACACCCTTGCATGAGCACACATGCACCCTGAGCACACACACATGCACACACATGCACCCCATGAGTACACACGTGCACCCTGAGCACACGTGAGTGCACACACACCCTTGCATGAGCACACACGCACCCTGAGCACACGCACATGCACACACATGCACCCATGAGTGCACATATGCACCCTGAGCACACGCGCATGCACACACAGACCCTGGCCGCTTTGTCTGCCTCCTCTGGTCTGTGTGTTGGTTCCTGTGCCGTCTGTGCCTCTCCTCGTCCTGGTGCATGAGCCTCCGCTCACGCCCTTCTGCTTCTGTCATTCCCGCTGCAGACATTTAACTCTGTCCCCATCAGACCTGGAGGGGCCGATGGCCCTGGTGGCACATTACGTAGGAGTAAAGCTGTGGAGTGGGGCTGGGCGTGGGGAAGGGGATGGGCCCTGCAGTGGGAGACCCCCTGGGCCTCCGTGGGCTGTGGGGCCAGCGGGCCTTGGGCAGGGAAATGGATGAGCAGGTGGGGCCGGCTGGAGGGGGCGGCGTGGAGCAGGAGCCCTCGGAGACAGCCGGCGACCTGGCCCAGTGGGAGCTTCCTCACTTTACTCCTCCTAATGTGCCAGGCCCCTCGGGGACGGAGCGGGCAGTAGCAGACCCTTGCAGTGCCAGAAGGCGGCTGAGGACAGGGCGCACCCCGTCCGTCTGTCCTGGCACCTGCTGTCCCCCTGGTTGGCTCTGGCTGGGCCTGCAGCCTGGACCCCGGGCACTGTGGCCTGGCCCAGGAGGAGAGGGCAAAGTCTTGCTGCACCCACCCAAACTCATGCTTTGGTGTCTCTGTTCCCGGTAGAGTGGACCAGATCGTGGGGCGGGGCCCAGCGATCACGGACAAGGACCGCACCAAGGGCCCGGCTGAGGCGGAGCTGCCTGAGGACCCCAGCATGATGGGACGGCTCGGGAAGGTGGAGAAGCAGGTGCGAGAGGCTAGCCGGGCGGCAGGGCTGGGGGCCGGGAGCTGTGGTGCTGCTGTCCCCAGGCCCCTGTGGTGCCACTGTCCCAGGGCCCCTGTGCTCAGCCTGCGGCAGCATGGGCTTCAGCGGCTAGGTGCCCCAAGGAGTCCCTTCACGGGAGGGCTCCTCAAGTCTAGGGGCCACATGGGCCTGTCACCACTGACAGCTGCTCTGGGCAGACCCCTCACACCTCCCGGTGAGCCCCCCACCCCCTGCCTGGGGTGCCTTCCCTCCTGACAGTACCGATGGCCGAAAGTACCCAGGAGTCCTGGGTGGGGTTGCTGGGAGGCAGATCCTTGGGGTCTCAGCGCACCTGCCCGGCCTTCCTTCTCTCTGTGCTTGCCCGCCACCCCAGCCGTTCTCTTCTGGGGGTGCATTCCCAGAAACCACCACTCAGGACGCTTGTCTCAGGGTCTACCTCTGAGAGCCAGGCCTGAGCAGCGAGTGAGGAACTGCTAGGTCCTGCCCTGTGGGGTTTTCGCTGAAGGGGGTTCCCTGGTGGGCAGCAGGAGGGCCTGGCTCTGAACACAGGCCCAGGTGGAGCCGGAGGCTGAGCCCTGGGGTTCTGGGAAGGAGCAGGAGCTGCTCCTGGGCCTCCTCTCTGGCTCCTCCAGCTTCCAGGGAGCAGGGGTCCCCCTCCCCCCTCCCCCCACACCTTTCCAGGGAGCAGCCTGGGTCCCCCCATCTCCTAGAACTAGCCTGGGTTCCCCATTTCCTGGGAGCAGCTCAGGTCCCCCCACCTCCTGGGACCAGCCCCGGTTCCCTGTTTCCTGGGAGCAGCCTCAGTTCCTGATCTTCTGGGACCAGCCTTGGTTCCCCCATCTCCCGGGACCAGCCCGGGTTCCCCCGCTTCCTGAGAGCAGCCCGGGTGCCCCTCCCCCGGGACCGGCCCCGACAGCACAGCCGCTCGTCTCGCAGGTCTTGTCCATGGAGAAGAAGCTGGACTTCCTGGTTAACATCTACATGCAGCGCATGGGCATCCCCCCGACGGAGACCGAGGCCTATTTCGGGGCCAAGGAGCCAGAGCCCGCGCCGCCATACCACAGCCCGGAGGACAGCAGGGAGCACGTGGACAGGCACGGCTGCATCGTCAAGATCGTGCGCTCCAGCAGCTCCACCGGCCAGAAGAACTTCTCGGCGCCCCCGGCCGCGCCCCCCGCCCAGTGTCCGCCCTCCACTTCCTGGCAGCCGCAGGGCCTCTCGCGCCCGGGCCACAGCACCTCCCCCGTGGGGGACCACGGCTCCCTGGTGCGCATCCCGCCGCCGCCCACCCACGAGCGGTCTCTGTCTGCCTACGGTGGGGGCAACCGCGCCAGCACAGAGTTCCTGCGTCAGGAGGACGCCCCGGGCTGCCGGCCCCCCGAGGGGGCCCTGCGGGACAGCGACACGTCCATCTCCATCCCGTCCGTGGACCACGAGGAGCTGGAGCGTTCCTTCAGTGGCTTCAGCATCTCCCAGTCCAAGGAGAACCTGGACGCTCTCAACAGCTGCTACGCGGCTGTGGCGCCCTGTGCCAAAGTCAGGCCCTACATCGCAGAGGGCGAGTCGGACACGGATTCCGACCTCTGCACCCCGTGCGGGCCCCCGCCACGCTCCGCCACCGGCGAGGGCCCCTTTGGTGACATGGGCTGGGCTGGGCCCAGGAAGTGAGGCCTCCCCAGCGCCTTGCCTCCGAGGTTTTGAAGTGGGAACCCTCCGGGGCCCTTTTCTTATAGTAACTGAGTGTGGCGGGGAAGTAGGCCCTGGAGGGGCCCGTGTGGGCTGAAGGAGGGGGCTCCTGGCAGTGACCTTTTACAAAAGTTATTTTCCAGCGGGGGCTGGAGGGCCGGGCAGGGTCCCGTGGCTCCGGGGCGGCGTGGAGCAGCGAGGCCGCCCTGTCCGCTCGGCTCGGGCCTGCAGTGGACTTCGTTGCCCAGCGTGAGGAGGGCTGGAGTGATGACGGGGTGTGACAGGCGTGGCGACAGGCCAGGGGATGCCAGGGCGGGGGGTGGGCCATGAGGGCAGGCCTGTTCCATGAGGGCCTGTGGGCCGTGGGGTCTGGCGGGGTTTCTGGTCGGCTGCAGGCGGGCGTGGCCAGCCCTCACACCTGACCCCCCAAGCGGTCTTTCCTGTCCCCCACCTTGGGGGCGCCCAACGATAGAGCTGCTGGTCGGTGTCTTCTCCCTGCACCTTCTGGGCTCTGAGGGTCTTTTGATGGGAGCTGGCCACTAGCTGGAGGCCGTCGCCTGCAGCTGAGGAATGGGTGGGGCCTGGGAACAAACTGGAGCCCAGAGTGGACATTTCACCCTCTGGTCTTGGCATCTGTCGGAGGGCTCAGCTCTGCAGGGTCTTCAGAAAGGGGGGCTCCTGTCGCCTTGCCCTGGGCTCTCCTGGGGCGTGTGAGAGCCAGCAGCACCCCAGCCTTGAAGACCTGGGGCCAGGACCCCAAGTCCTCTCCTCTCTCCTGACTACCCTGGCTGGGTGCTGCCTGGTGAGCAGGCCTCACGGTCCTTCGCCAGTGCCCCACCTTGCCTGTGCCCACCAGTGCCCCGACAGACCTGGGCAGGGCAGGTGCATGACGCCAAGGGCCGGGAAAGCCTCCACACCCACTGGACGCCCACATGGCCAGCACAGGCCACCCTCCCTGCCTTCCCGGAGGAAGCCACTTCCGCCTCTGCCAGCTGAGGGCCCTCCCTGGCTCTCCTGCTCCCTGGAGCTGCCTGCCCCTTCTCCTCCATTGACTAGTCCCTTAGCTGGGGTCTCTTGACATCTTGGGCTTCAGGGACGCAGCATCCCATGTCCCTTCCGTTGTGGGCACTGTGGCCCTGAGGGCAGCCGGCTTTGTTGGGGGAGTGAGTCCAGCCACTGAGAGGCAGAGTGGGCCCGTACATCGAGGCTTCAGCACCCAAGCCCAGGAGCATCTGGCATTTGGGGTGATGGCGTCACAGGAGGGCCTGGGCTCCCTGGGAGTGAGCAGGGCTGGAGTCGTAGCAGAAATACCACAAAGAGCAGGTGCAGGAGGAGCCCTGGCACGTTCCGCTTCACCTTTGTTTTAAGTTCAGTTGGCCAGGCTGGGAGGTCCTGAGGCCCTGAGGTCAGCCAGGGAACCTGTCCTGAGGGGGAGGACTTGGAAACAGCATCTGAAGGTCGCACGCCCCGGCAGGCGGGGCTCCCAGCACTCAGAGTCTTTGGGGAGCCATATCTGGCGTCCATCGTCGGGGGGCTGCTGCCCTGGCCTCTGTGCCTACCCCAGCCCGGCCAGGGCACTCCCAGGCCCCACTGTCTGAGTGCATCTGCCCATCCCAAAGAGGTGCCAACTGGGAGGACTCGGAAGCCACTGTCGAGGCTCCCATGGGCTGTCTGCTCTGTTCCCAAAGACGGCGTGTGTGTGGCCTCGGGCCCTGTGTCCTGTCTGGTGAGACCGTGGCTGCGTGTTTCCCCGGGTGGTGCCCTCGCCCTCTCCCGCTGGCTGGTTAGAGCCCTGGGTCCATGTCCCTTTGCTTTCCCGTCATGGGACAGGGAATCTGCAGCGGGGCCCCTAGACGGGGGTGTGAGTGCGTCCCACCCAACGCAGCCCCAGCCCCAGCCACTGCTCTCCACATCTGCAGTTCCCTCTCAGCCAACTGGGCTCCAGCACCCTGGACAAGGGAGACCTGGGGCCGAGGGAGGCTGTGCTGTGTGCCCCTCCCAGGCACAGCCCACCTGCTCTTTCCTCCGCAAGGCCTCTGAGGCGTGAGCCCGTGGGCACAGGTGGGGTTCTGCAGCAGGGGGAGAACAGGCCAATCCCTTCCCTCCCAGAAGCTGGCCACCCAGCAGGAGGGACTGGGGCTAGACTCATGTCCAGCAAGGAGCACGTGGCGTGTCCCCTGGAAAGTCTCTGGGCCCTGGGAAGGTGGAGGGTACGTGTCCTGGGTTGGTTGGGGGCCCTGTTTTTGGGACACAACAGGGTAGAGGCTCTCTCTTGGGCTCCCCCAGACTCTAGCCTGAGCAGTGCAGCCACCCACTGCCCGGGGCCCCACCTCAGAGAAGTGCAGCAGGAAGGAGGCTAGAGGTGCCGCGATGCTGCCATGGGGGTCTGTGTGACCAAGTGTCGCCAAGGGCCAGTGCCACCTCATGGCAAAGCGCTCCCACATTTGTTAGATTGCACATCTTCACATGCCACTGGCTCACACACACCTGCTTGCAGGCATACACATGCATGCTTACATATGCACACAGATGTGTACAGACCACGCACAGCACACAAGTGCATACATACATACATGCGTACAGGCATACACAAGTCTACACGTGTACAGATGCCTGCATACAGGCATACACAGGCACGCTTACACACGCACACAAACGTGTACAGACCATGCACAGCACAGGTGCACACATACATGCATACAGGCATACACATGCATGCTTACATGCACACACACAAGACCCCGATAGACCACACATGCACAAAAGCATACAGGACAGACCTGTGTACACAGGCATGCATAGAGGCATGCACACACATGCTTACATGCACACACACACGAGACCATGCACAGCACACACGTGCTCACCCACGCCTGCAGACACACACACTTACATGTACATGTGCTTGCACAGATCACATAGCACACACGTGCACACTTGTACAGATGCCTGCATACAGGTATACACATGCACGCTCACAGATGCACACACCCGGTCACAGACCACACATGCACACACGCACACCTGTGCACACAGTATACAGATCACAGCACACACGCACACATCTAGACCACACACAGGACACACATATACACGTGCATAGACCACACACACAGCTACACAGACCACGCAGTGCATGTGCACACAAATGCACAGACCACACGGCACACATCCACGCTGTCACACGTGTGTGCCCACTCCTTGCCCTTCTGTCTCTGGTCTTTCTCTTTGACCCTGCTGGGTTTAAGCTGCCCAGGGAGGGGCCACACGGAGTCACTGTGGTTTTGGGGTCCTGTGGTGGGGTGCCCAGCTGTCTGGGCTCCTGGGCCACAGTGGCAGAGGTCCAGGCAGGGGTCAGTCAGAGTCTCACGCTGCCTGTCCCCCCACAGCCTGGTGGCCATCCAGAGGAGGGTTTCTGCCGGATGCCAAGACGCCCTGGTGTCCGTATGGGTATCTGGGTGGGTCTTGTATTTGGTCTGCCCTGGAGGTGCTGGCCACTCCCCGTGCCCTCCTGGGACATGTGGCCCAGCCGCGAATCCCAGGCCCTGGCCCTGGCAGGTGCTGCCACCTGCCGTCGTTCCCTGGCCCAGCTTCTCTCTCTTGTCCTTGTAAAATCACAGTCTGTGAACCTTCCGGCTGCCACCGCGGCTGGGACACGCTGGGGGAGGCCCCTCCCCCACCTCCCACACACAGGTCGGAGTGTGGCAGGGCCTGACGCCCCACTGGAGGGCACGATGCCCCTCCCTTTTGGGGGCCTCATCTTAAGCCCCCACTTGGAGGCTACAGTCATCTCAGGCACTGTGAGGGCTGTGAGGGCTTCTCCAGGGGGCATTGTCAGAGCTGTGGGTCTCATCTTCCCAGGCCCCACCCAGAGGAGAGCCACAGCCAACACGCATGTGTTTTAATGTTTACTCTGCGTCAAGACGACCCACTCCCCTCAGGCTGGAGGTCTCCATGTTTGTAGGCTTCAGACCCTGCTGCTGGAGAGAAGGGGAGGAAGACACCACCTGGGCTTGGTCCCCCACAGTCAGGGACCCTGTAAAGGACCCCCCACTTCTCTCTGAAAAGAGGTGGGCCCTGAGCTATTTCTGTTTGTTTCCCGGAAGCCAAGGAGCTGAAGGAGCTTTGCAGAAACGCCCGTGTTGTCCCCACCGCCCTGAGCTGTGAATGCTGCACGGAGCGGAGGCTGGGGGCGTTTGCAAGGTCATAGGGTGACACTGCCCAGCCCCAGTGGCACAAATCCTCCACACCTAGGGAGGAGGGGCACTCAGAAGGTGCGGACCTGGGTGGAGGGTGCCCGGCAGGGGGCTGAGCTCTGAGCGGTGGGCGATTAGTGCCCGCGTGTCTCCTGACCCTGTCCGGTGCCTCCCATGCCTACACAGAACTCCCAGGCCACATGGATGTATGTCCCGGGCATGAGGGTGAGGTGAAGAGGCCTGGGCAGGGCCCTTGGGATCTGCAGGTCGGATTGGCTTCTCAAGGTGCCTGTGTGGCTGTGCCAGGCCAGCCGTCCCAGGTTCCCACCCGGGGGGGCAGGCTCCACTTCAGCCCCAGCACAGCGTCAAGGAGCAGGAGAGACAGCTGGGTTGGGGGGCTTCCTGAAGGACGTGGGATGACAGACTCCGGGGCCAAGGGAGGCCTGGAGAAGCTGTGCACACCGAGAGGCTTTCGGTGACCCCGGGAGCATGGGTGGATGGGGGTCCTGGTTTGCTGAACTCTGCTGTCTTGTAAGGGGGGGGCTGACAGCACATCCCGGGAGAGGTAATGTCACAGGCGAGGTTGTGGGAGACGGTGGAGGAGGGAGGGCCCTGTTCTGTTTGAAAAGGCGTTGTGGGGTGGGGTTGAGTGCACTCTGGGCTTGGACACTTGCGGTGGTGGCTCTGGCTGGCCGAGGACACCGGGTCTGGCCAGTGGCTCGTCCTGAGAGGTCCTAGCTTCTGACTCTCGGCCAGGTGCCAGTGAGGAGGGGCTGGTCCCCGGGGCTGCCAGGCGGGTACATGCACTCCCCCATACGCCCCATGCCACCTCCGCCTGGCTTTTACAAAGTCGTTGCCTTAATGCATGTGGACAGGAACTCCCTGAGGTCACCCCACGCCTCCTGGCTTGGCCAGGCACAGATGCCCTGGACCCTGCCTCCAGGCTGGGCGGGCAAAGGGCCCAAGGGAAGGGCCCCAGAGACAAGCACAGGGCAGGAGAGATCTCACACCGAGGCGCCCAGAGCCAGCGGTCCCACTGGACGTCGCCCACCCGCCTGGGATCCACTCGGCCATGCGTGCCCGCCACGCCCGCGCCCCACTCCACTGCGGTGTGCCATCCTGCCCTGTGACGCTGGCTGCAGCTTCCCCGTCTGCGACGTTGCCTCTGGCTGTCTGCACTTCTGTTCATGCTCCAAAGAATCTTTCATAATGCCTTCAGTACCGACGCACACTTCTGGCCATTTTGTATGTGTCCTTGTGCCATAGTGACCAGGCCTTTTTTCGGTGGATGTGTTACCCGCACACCTCAGTCTCCACTTTGTGCAGCGTCCGTTTCTAGGGATAGATGCCCAGGGAATGAACTCTAGTTTTCTAACAGATTAGCCGAGATAGTCACTTACTCACACGGACAGGTTGACGCCAGAGCAGCAGGAACGCCAGTGCAGGTTTGCGGGGGGCTTCGGATGTGGGATCTCGCAGCCGGGATGGCCGTGGAAGGTTCTGGGGATCCCCGCTGCCACAGGGACGAGTTCGGACGCCAGGTATACCTGCGCACTCAGTAAAATGCAGTGATTCAACCTGGATAGTGTGTGGCCTCCTCACTCACACTGGCTGTCTCTGGGCGGCCGGTCTCCGGGTCAGCGGCCCAGGGTTGGGGCAGGGACGGCCCCTCCCAGACTGCACTCTGCCCCGGGGCCGTGAAGGCCTGTGCTGTGCTGGTTTCCTGGGGCCACCACGGAATATCTCAAATCTCTGCCTGCAAACACCAGAAATTCATTATCTCGCAGTGGGGAGGCTAGAGCCCCTCCTCCCTCGACACCTGCCCTGTGCCTGGCCTGGGTCTGCGGAGGTCCTGTCTGTGGTCCTGGACCCCAGCGCCAAGCTGCCGCTGCATCTCGGCCATCAGGAGCAGTGGGGACCGGGGGGCTACTCAGCTCTTAGTGGGAAAGGAGCCCTCCCCCCAGTCTGCACCACCCACCCCAGTGCCAGGGGCTCTCTGTGATGCATGCCACACTCCTTCCACAGCCTGGCTCCACATACGCCACCGAGGATCCGCCACGGCGTGCCCACGTGGTGCTCCCGTGCCACCTGCCCCCGCCTGCACTGTCACCCCACTCCACAGGAGGGGACTCAGAGCGCTTGGGGTGTCCCCAGCCCCTGGTTGCTGCAGGGACCATGTGTGATTCTGCACTGCTTGACCCAGAGCCTGTGGGAGGCGGGAGCCACAGTAGAGCCAGGTCCTGCCTCGGCCACCTGTGTCCCCACAGATCCCTGCTCAGGCGGAGTCACATGCTGCTGTCACCTGGCTCCCACAGGCCCCATGAAGCCCTGGGCACGGGGAAGGGCGGCGTGGGAGGGCCCCCACCCCCAGGTCTTGGGCAGGCATTTCTGTTCACCCGTCCCTCTCCGGAGCAGCAGTCGGGACCTGTTGAATTCTGCGATTCCTGTGCAGGATCTGGCTCAGGCTCCGTGAGCCCAGGCTTCTTTTGGACTCCACCTTTGGGTGGTCTTGGGGCACGTGCCGGTTTGGTGAATGAATGAATGAGTGAGTGAGAGGATGAAGTGCAGGGTCCGTCTCTGGAGGGGGTGTGGGGTCCTTCCCTAGAGGGGAGTGTGGAATCCATCCCTATCGAGGCTCTGCAGGCCCAGCTCCTGGTGGGGCTCTGCACTCACTCTATGGCTGCCCCAGGACAGGGAACTCCTGAGCACCCCTGGAGACCCCTTGGCAGGCAGTCCTCCCACCCCACTCCTACCCTGCTTCCCCCTACCACAGTGACAATGGCTCCTCTAGCCCCTCACATATACCCTTATCTCTGAGTCCCCTTCAGACTGGAGCACTCGGGGGCTCTGACAAATGTGCCCCCTTTGTGAGAGAACCCTCAGGTGGGGGAGGTGCCCAGTGGCGCCCACGGAACTCGAGGTCACAGCAGGAGAAGGCAGTGTGGGTGTGCAGACCCCTGCACCCGGTGCGGGGCATGAATCACCCTCCGGGGCACTCGTGACCAGGCCAGCGGGTGGGGTGTCAGGCTGAGGGCCTTAGCTAGCCAGTGAGGGGGTGGGCAGGTGAACTTGTCCAGAGGCCGGACGTGGGCAGAGGATCTGGGCAGGGAGGGGCGTGGGGGCAAGGAGACAAGCAGACGGGGGAGGGGCCAAGCCAACAGACAGGAGGCACCCAGCTGGACACTTGGTGGCCGGCATCCGCCCTGGTGCACTGAGGGAAGGGACTGCAGGGGTCCCAGGAGAGGCCAGGTCCAGCAGACCCAGCATCTTTCTGGGTGTCTGCAGGCCTCAGGGGGAGGCAGGGAGAGCCTGGGGCCCCCAAGAGAACCCAGGGTCCACAGAGGCCCCTCCTCTGGCCAGAGCCCCAGGACCTGGCTGCCCCTGCTCCTCACCACTGTGGCCCCCAGCACCACCATTCCACAACACCCCAGCTCGTTCATGCCCTGAGGAGAGAGTCACTGGGCATCACCCTTCCCCACACCTGGTCCACAGCACCACACCCAAATCAGCCACAGGTATCTGCCCCCAGGCTCCAGCCACTGAACCACAGCAGGCATGTGTGATACTTCCAGCCACTGAGCCACAGTGGGAATGCGTGATACTTCCAGCCATTGAACCACAGCGGGACTGTGTGATACTTCCAGCCATTGAACCACAGCGGGAACGTGTGATACTTCCAGTCACTGAACCACAGCGGGACTGTGTGATACTTCCAGTCACTGAGCCACAGCGGGACTGTGTGATACTTCCAGTCACTGAGCCA